>OY728128.1:1464880463-1465199963 GCA_963277665.1 Viscum album | reverse complement strand
GAAATATATTATTTAAAGAGTAAAATCTGAATGATCATTTGGAATCATGTGTGGTTTTATTGTGACTTATGTTTTGGAAATTTCTAGGGTATATAAAATTTTGAAAGATAATTTAAGAGTGATTGAAATAACTGAAGACTATTATTAAGTTTATCATAGAAGGTTATCAGTTAAAATCATTCCAATTTTTGGGATTTAACTGTGGTTTGTCAAATTTTGAAGGAGTATTAAGGTAAACTATTTATGGAATAGATTAACATGATCCTTGTATGTTATTGGATAAATTTTTCTAAGAAGTCTGGTTTTTTAATATATTTAGAGGAAGATTGAATGACCTATGGATCTTATAATTCATTAAAAGTAAATTTTAGTTCTTTAGGAATGAAAAAAATTAATTTTGATTTATCATTTATTTGAGTAATATTTGATGTAATGATTGATTGAAGAAAAACCAAATGATGATATTATAAAAATTAAGATATTGAGATCTAATCTTGTATTAGAAATGATTTGTAAATTAATATCTATACGGCATCACATCAAGACAGCTGAAAGATGATAGAAATGTATTGTTAAAAATTATCAGTGTCCCCTAGAATTTGAAACTGGTAAGAAAGAATTTATGAGAATTTATCCAAATAATATGATTATGAGATTATAAAAGATGTTAAACATTATACTTAGGTATATTTTCCCTCTCAATATTTTTTATTGAGTAGGAAAAATATCATCTCTCTTGGTGCTTCAACCAAACCACTTTAACATCATGATTTATTCCATGTAAATATAATGATGAAGAACATACCTGATCCATCACATGTACTAATCAAAGAGTTCATATCAGAGGAACATGATGATTATTATGGGGAAAACCTAAAAAAATAATGAACCATAGAGATATTTCTTTATAGAAAAAGTCTACTCAACTTATCAATGTTTTATGGGGGAATCACAAAGTCGAAGAAGTTACATAAGAACCGAATCATGTAATGGAACAAAGATAACATCATTGATTTATACTAGAGTGATGAAATTAAAGGTTTGAATTAATTTAAAGGGAATTAAAATGTAATTTTATAATATTTTTATCCAGTATTTTTCAAAAAGATTCTATTTCTTCGATATAATGAATTACATGAAACACGAAGTTGAAATAAACAACGATATATTATTAAAATATTATTATATATATTTTTTTAACATAGCCATAAAATTGGATATTATGAATAGTATTAACTTCTTCGTGATTTATTTAAAAATATCTTACTCAATATAAATTTATTGATCTGTTATCAGGAAATAAGAAATCACTTTTTAGGAATGTTATATTTGGCTTAAAAAATAGTTTTCCTTCAAAATTGTCTTTGATACATTTTCTTATAAAATATTTTATGTAATTTTTGAAAAATTGAAAAATATTATATCATAATTTTTTTTACTATTATAATTTTGATTATCTAATTCTGTTTATTTATGTATATTTTATTTTTGAATTTGGTGTATAACCAATTTTTATGTGAAAACCTATTTTTTGAATAACAAACTGTTTTTTAACATATTGAGTTCTTTATATTACTAAATTGAATCATGATATATTTTTGAATTATTTTAATTTAATTAGTATATTATATATAAAATTATTTGTTACATTTTTTTAATATTTTATAAGCACTGTATAAATATAAACCATGTTTTATGCTAAAAAATGTTTTTTCTAAAACGATGTTTTCATTGTTTTTTCACACATATTTTAAAAATAAATTACTCAAATTTTCGAAATTTAATTTGTTAAAATGTATTTCCAATTTTAAATTTGGAGGTTTAATTTTGGTAAATAGGTCCCTTTTGGTCAATATTAATAGAAAACGTGGTGAAATCAATCATATTGGAAAATGGTAAATCAGGTTAATATATGCTAAATGTAATTAATAAGGACATCAATTTTCATCATAATTAATGTTGGAGGAATTTAATAGTACAATTATCACATTATTCTCGAATATTAATTATTTAATGGACACTTATCCATTAAAATGATATATATAATATTTAAATAAATGAATGTTACAAAATGTCACTATGTTGGTTTTAAATATCTATTATACTTCAACAAAGGGAAAAATTCCCTTTAAGAATGGATATAAGTGTTTATTTCTATCTTAATGAAATTATTTTAATTACATAAATTAATTTATAATTTTGATAATTTTTATAATGGGCTTAAATTCTTCAGTAACACCGATGAAATATTTTTATAATTAATAAAAAAATATAATAAATTGTTTTAAAAATATTAATAGTAATATAATTTTAGTGTGATAATTTGTGCCATTTTTTTAGTTTAATGTGTCAAATTATTATTATGTTAAATATTTATATCTAAATTACAATTATTTATATATTTTAATTTAAATTTAATGAATATTTTCTGAATTTTTAAAAATGATATTTTAGGAAGATAATAATTTATTACTTTACTTATAAATCATAAAAAATACAAATAGGATAATGGGGATCATTTATGGTCATATATTTCACCCATTTCTCATTTAATTCCATTTTTAACTATTTTTCATGACAATCATTATAGTATATTTTAATCTTTTAATAAATTCCAAGAGTGCCTCTTCCCTCAATTAAAAAATGTAGCCTCTCCTTTCCCTAATAAACGCAAATGTGGGAATTATAGATCAATTAAACTCTTCCAGGTTCTCTTATATACTTACTTGGACACATTATAAAGGTTTCGGTCTTCCTAAACATTAAATCCTATATCCCTTATGGGTACGTCTGAAGAATTTATTTCAAAGATGATGCAACTTCCAAAATTGATCATATTTTTTAATTATTCATTACCTATATTAAATCTATTATATTTTTAAAATAATGATAAATTAATTATTATAAATATACTAAAATGAAGTTAATGTTTTTAAAAAACATTTATTCAGCCTATTTTCCATCAATTTGTATGGAAAAGTGTTGATAGTGCGTACGTACGGCTTGTTATGTCAACATAGTAGTGCAATTCATTTCTCACCATCATATTTTCTAAATGAGTATTATGATGGCTTTAATGTTTATTTATGATAAAAAATTAATAATTATAATTATTTAATCATAATATCATATATATGTTTTTACATTCAAAACTTGTGGAAAAAATATAACATCTATTGTGCATACATGTGAACTTCCACTTCCACAAAATGATACAATTAATTTTTCATTTAATGTTTATTTAGAATAATAAGGGTAAATTTAATGAATATATATGATATATATGATACAATAATTATTTTGAAAATTATATTTATTATTTATCTTTCTTTCATTCCATTCATTGAAAAACTGATACATCATTCATGCATATGTATAACCTACCGTCTCCATGAATGGTGTAATTCATTTTTCAATCTCTATATTTTATGATTGACTCTAAACATGTGTATAATTAATATATATGATATTTATATAATTATTAATTTTTTTTTGATCTAATCATGATAAAAGTACAAGGACCGAAACTACCGAACCTGAACATACATTAAAAATGAAGATGTTACAACCCGAAATAGTGAATTTAGTAAAGAAGTTTTAACAAATGGATGATAAAAGGATATAAGTAAATTATATATGGTGTGATATATATGAGTATGTAATTTAATTTTTTTTATAAAAAATATATATTTAATTTATAGTATGTTCCAACCTTCATAAAGGAATCTAATATAAGGTATTTTTGTTTAACTTTTATTTTTTGGGGACACATGCCATATTCATCTCTTATTTCTTTTGTGAGATGTAAGTACATCCCATGAAAGTCTTTTATGATAATTATTATAAATTTTATGTATTTTATACATCCATATAAGGTTATTTTTTTTCATGGAGATTATGATTCAAAAGGTACCAAAGAGGTAGTAGTTTTATAATACAATATTATTATTTGTGGGAATTGTTTTGCATCATAGTTCTGGTGGTGAAATATTAATATATACGACTCATTAAAATCCTGAATTTTATTATCTTATTGTTATTTCCTGATCCTAAATTTTATCCTTTCATTTCACTCACCTTATGTACTCAAGATACTAAAAATCCATTTTTAAGGAAAATCGACTTTATCTCTCTCTTAGGATGATTTTTTTCCCTCCATACCATGTTTTTAAAAAAAATCAAAAATGTATTTACTATTGTACTATGATTTGTTATAGTCTTTTTTATCCATTTTTAATGTCTAGATGATGTTTTATAATAATTCTACCTTTTTTCTCTAAATGAGGTACTTTTGGAATTTCTATCAAACTTGTGGAAGGAATATTTTATTTTTAATTCTACAACATGAACTGAATATCCCACCATACTAAGAATAAAATTTTTTGAGGATTCATTTAAAAGTTTCCAAGTTACTTTTAAGATAATTTTTTTTATATAATAGTTAAAAAATATTTTTAATTTAAATGTTATTGTTTTAATTGAAATTTTATTTTGATCAAGAAATATTTTAGTGATCCTTTAAATAAATTTTCATATATGATGAAATCATTTCATGTTAATTATGAATTATTTGGGATATAATCCAATGGAATTATTATTATTATTTATTTGGGTAGTTAATGTTTATTTTTATGATATGTTTATGAAACCCATATATTATCCATGATTTATAATATGATGAAGGGATTTAATTTTTTATGAAACTTGTCTTCTTGGAACGAGTTTTGATATGTTGATATAATGAATATTCTATGTTTTCATTGCACACATATATATGGTTTTCAGTAACTATTAGGGGTTATGTTATAACTAAGGTCTATGGTTTATTATCACTAAATATGGTGGTAAAGTTATGATTAAGGAAGGTGGCTATGTTATAACCAAGGAAGATAGTCTTGTTTTATCCAAGGATGGGTGGGATATATATCTCCTTCTAGTTCATTGGGTAATGATTGATATATCACAAGCTAAATAGAACTGTAATGGGGAGTAAACTCAATTAATTAATGGACTTCGGCCACTATGATATTCATGGAAGTAGACCATGACTGCTACATTATTTGTGGAAGTGAAATCAATATACTATGATAGTCTTGAGAGTGAATCATAACTGCTATTGTGGTTTGTGGAGTGAACCTAATCCATAATGATAGTCTTGGGAATGACTCTTGACCACTAAGGGAATTATGTTTAATACATATGTGTATAAAAAAAATTCCATATCATATGATAATATTATGTTTCCATGTATTATGTTCCTTGATTCATTTATGATTCATTCCATATAAAATTACATGATTTATGTCATGACCCAATAGTACAACTATTGACATGTATGGTAAGATTTCTAGAAGTTATGCACATGTTCGCATACATTATGTTCATTTTATCTTCATGTGATCATTGATATCTCCCATTTGACCCTTACTAATAATCTTAGATAACCCCTTATCATTTTTCCTTTCCCCATGATCTAAGTAAATTTTCAAATCGTGATACGTCTAATAAGGGTTTTATTTTTGTAGAACATTGTCAGAGATGATGTAGATCATTTTTATGTATTTTTAATGTGATAATGTTTCCAAAAAAGTAAACCCAAATGATTCTGGCATAGAAAATTATGTTATATAATGAATGTTTATCTACATAGATGTGATAAAAAAATGGAAATTGTAGTTCTCTATAATTTTTCAAGAACACTAAATGAATTTGATTACATATCACGAATCATGTTATAAATGTGAATATGATGAATCAGTATTGGATGATGATAAAGATGTGGGTTCTAAAAAGGATAAGAAATTTAAATTATTTAAAAAATATAAATGCTGATTTATTAATTATTAGTGATAAATATAAACCATAATTTACTCGTAGTTGTATAATAATGAAATTGGTGTTAACAATTATTATAGATCTTAAAAAATAAATTCAAACAAGTAGAAATTGTACGAAAATTTCCCATACTTCATTATTGTTTTAGGTTAAATTAAAGTATGTGAATGAGAATTAAGAGAATCAATAATGGATAAATCCTATGAACAATGATTTGAATTGGATTGTGAATAATGAGAGTTTAAATTTTTTACTCCATCCAACCAACAATAATTTCATTGAAAAAAGTTGGTGTTCTATAATAATAGAAATGAGAAAGGAGTGGTGATGAGAAACAAGGAATGACTTGTGTTCAAAGGCTATCTGAATGGGAAGGAAATAATTTGGATGATAATTTCACCCCATTTCTATGATTAAGACAATTAGTATTTTTCTTACTATTATAGTATAAATTCACTTTATTATATTTTAAATACATTTAAATTCCTTTTTTGTAGATTGATAATTAAAAGAGGATGTATACACTGAGAAATTGAATAGGTTCATTGTTAAAAAACACAATGGATATATTTTTAAGTCAATAAAGTTACTATATATATTAAAAGATTCATTAATATCATCGTATTTGATGATTTATCCCTAAATGAAATCACCAAAATCCAAGAAACAAATAGTGTAAATTAATCTTCATATCATAGAAAATTTGGACCCATATTTTACTGTTATCAATATGTAGAAGATTTCATTTATAATAAAAATAATGAAAGTTTATGAGAGTAATTTTCATGTGAAATGAAGAATATTTTTGTGATTTCTATTCATTGAGAGTTTAAGGTGCTTCGTGGTTATGCTTGTTTCTCATGAAAATGATCATATTTTATTATCATAGGAGAAATATTCCTAATAAATTCAAAAGAAGATAGGAATGGATTATTCAATGTTGGTTTTTACTTCAATTTCAATATGAACCCAACTATCAATGATGATAAAGGAAATAAAGTTGATTCAAGGGATTTCTGAAAATATATGCGGAGTTTAATGTTAATGATATCTTCAAAACCAGATCATATGTATGTTTTTACATGTTGTTCTAGATTTTAGAGTGCACCAAGGAAAACACATCTTTTTATTGTTGAAAGAACCTAATATTTAACTAAATAATTTTTCATTTGAATAACCATAATTTGGATAGATTATTCCACAAGAAACATTTAATGAATAAAAATCCAAGATGTAATTAATAATAAAATTACAATAAGAATAAGACATATGGTAAACAAAATATTATAATCAAATATAAATTTATACAAAATAGGATCAAGATTTCATAATGTTTTAAAGGGTGTCTTAAAAAGTAGTTATTCTTTTTAGAATATAATTTAATTAAAATGATAAATTTAAATATTTTATAATATTAAATTGATGAAAATATATATTCATTTTTTTATTAAGAAGGAAAAAATTAGCTTCAGATGAATTTTTGGTGTTTTTATAAAATAATTAATTTTATAGTTGAAGATTGGAAAAAACAAATTCTTCTAAAAACATAACATCGGTGACCGAATCATATTAGAAAAATGGCTTAAATGTTTTTGAAACCCTTTCATATAAAAAATTTATTTTTAAGAAATATATTTGAAAATTACAATATTGTATTTCTAAAATCCATGATTACTATTTCAGAAGTTTGAGTAATGTGTTACTCTAATAACTATTTATATTCCATTATATTTAAAATTTTACATCCTCACATGTAGAAATTAAAACCATATAAATGGATTCAATATTTTAGAACTACATGATCCTATTATTTAATAAGGTCAAATTCATTTTTAGGAATGAATGTATGATTAGGAAGACTAATTTTAATTACTTTGATAATAGTAATAGTGTTATTTTCAATGAATTATTTTATTAATATTTTTAAATATTTATAATTTTAAAATGAAATAAAATATTTTTAAAAATAAATTTAATATAATTTTTAAAGTTATATTTAAATATATTATCACTAATTTAAATAGTTTTTAATACTAAATAATATGAAAAACATATAATTTTGATAACAACATTTTTATACAAATGATATTTTCTATATATAACGTGTTTTAATTTAAAAGTAAATGTTATTTATTTAAAAATTATATTTGACTAAATAGTGGTTAATTTTTTGCTTCATCAAACCCTAGTTACGTAATATGGGTCATTATATGTTTCTAGTAAAACATAAGTTACGTGGTAAAACTAAACTACTGAAAATTGGTATATTTGCGATGAGACCCTATCACAAATGTCTCTTTGTAGAAAAGTATGTCACAAATAGTTTTTTTTTTCAGGGGTCCACATCCCATCGAAAATAGTTTTTTAGGGTTTTTTAGAATAAACAATTGTGGCGACACGTTGTAAATAATATTTGTGATAGGGAGATGGCTAGTCGCAAATATCTTAAAAATAATAAATAATAAAATTGAATAATTTTTTTAATAAAAATTATAAAATAATTTTAGATAATAATAATAATATTATTATTATTATTAATATAAAAACTATTAATATAATAATAATAATAAATTAATAATCTTAATATTAATGAAATAATAATATTATAAATAAAATAATATTAATATTAGTAAAATAAAAAATTATAAAAAATTAAAATAACATTAATAATATAAAATTAATATTATGGTTAATATTAATAAAATAATAATATTTAAATTATTAAAATATTAAAAAATTGTAAAATAATAAAAACCTCAATATTTACCAAAATATATAAAAAAACAAAAAATACTAAAAAATATTTAAAAAATATTAAAAAATAAAATATTAAAAATACTAAAAATATTAAATAAAGTAATAAAATAATAATAATAACAAATAAATAACAGTAATGTAATATTCACACCAATATAAAAACACACTATATATAAATGTAAATAGTTAATATTACAAAAAAAATTACATTCATATGTTTTTTCAGAAAAAATAAATATATCACTAAGGGGGAGGATCTTTTAGAGAAGTTGGAGGATATGATTGATGTAACTCCACCCCTAAACCCCGAGTTAGACATCATAAGTACTCTATCTACTCATGGTGCTAATGCTACCATCAACGCATCACCTTTTCCTACTACTGTTGTTGTCGGAGCTCATCTGGCTATTACTTATTCCTTTGATGCATCTCTTTATAGTCCCTACACATACTCTATATAATCTCACATTGAGCTCACAACAGCCCCTGATACTATGCAGCAAATAGTGAAGACTATTCACAAGCTCCTCTCGAGATGCACTGACATCACATCAGTATCATAACATCTCCCATTTTTCAATCGAGAGTCGATACCAACAACTCGATCTTTCTCAAAGGAATACTAGGTTGAATGCATCTATGGTGAATCATTATAACGGTCGGCACTAGTCTGATCATTGGTCTCTTCCTGACTCTTAGTATGTGTCTGAGACATTGCATCCTCAAATGACAAGACTCATCTAACTTTATCACTCCTATTATAATCTTTTCTTTACATCATAGATTTTGTAAAAACTGATGGAAACACACAATCATAAACCCCTCCCATGCTCTCCAAATAGTGGAATTCATGATCTAATCGATGGGATACCATAAAACCTATAAATAATTTATAATATCAAGTTATTAATTAAATATATTTTAAAATAAATATTATTTAAATACGTAGTAACCAATGATCAAACACATAGTGTTGAACATCAATGAGAATATGATCCCATGTGACCCATGCTTCAGAAAAATAACTGCACAATATTGTGCTCTCTAATACAATAGATATATGGGAAAATATGTGAAAAAAACTAAAAATATAATTATATTTATATAAATAAATTAATGAAAGCTAACTTAAATGCAGAGGTAAACATACATGTGTATACATGGATCGAAGCCAAGACAAGGACATCGCTCAGGGAAAGGGTCATGAATCATAAATTACGCAAGACCACACCCCCTTAGAATACTCCCTCAACCACCAATATTCTTGAGGGTTAGATGATCTAACATCTTTCTTATCCAATGGTAGATCAGCCTTCTGCAACTGAAAAAACTAATCCTTGTCAATCTAAAACATGAAATGATTTCTATTAGAAAATAGTTGAAAACAACTATTATATATAGATATATATTATATATCATTATTATAAGCATTAAACTTTATGAATGTTCATCTTCATCATCATCTTCATATATTAAAGTGTCAATGTCTTCATATTCCTCCTTAACATCATCAATTTCTTATGAGTTTTAATTTCATCATCTCTTGTCATTTCAAATTCATTTTTAACATAATTAACATCATTTCACCGTCATCCCTTAACTATGGGGTGCTATCAGTGATATTTATGCCTATATTTTAAAATATATATTTGGAGATGTCTCTTGAAAAATTTCAATCCCTTTCACTTCAAGGGAACCAAATTTACTTTTAGTAAACTGAGTTTCCACTGATTTAATTTTTATTATGCCCCACTAATCACCCAACTCTCTTAAAGTAGAACAGTAATATTCATAAAAAAATTTCTTCTTCATTAGAAAATAAAAATGGTTCATTTACATTATGAACACATGTATATTTAATATCAAATATTCAATGGTTCGGATAAACATGCAAGCCTATCTCAGTATCCAACCACTAACATTTAAGCAATGTTTTTAAATTCTATCAAAGACAATATAGATCAATAATTTCTTCCATCATGTCATAAAATTCAACTTAATTTCCTCTATTATGATATAATCTCAAGAAAAAACCATTATTAATTGTTTTTTTATTCCCTATATACACGTGTATAAAATTGAAAACCATTCTCCACATATGTATTATAAGATTTAACTATTATGAATGGTGGGATTCTCAAAACACAAAATTGATTATCAATTTTATCATTATGTTGAGATACCTAAAATTTGTAAAACAATTATCAATATAACGAATAATACGTTTTTTATATGTTATACCCTAAATATTTAATGTTACCATTTTTTCAAACTAGTAGGAAAAATTAATTTTCTGACGTTCTTCAAGAGTAGTTAGTGTATGTTTCAGAAACTATTCCTTGATATGATTATCATATAAAAAATAATTAAATTATGAATGATTTAATATAAAAAATATTATAGATAAGTCATAGGAGAACTCACAATAAAAATGGTGTCATTTCTGTACAGTTGAGTGGAACATATGTATGAGCTTTATGATGTTCATCAACTGAAAGACATCATTCATGAACCCCACCGAAGCCATGTTCAGGCTGATTAAAAACCGATAATTGATTTGTCATTTCAACGTCAAAATTTCTCACATTGTGGACCATGTGGTTATGTTTTGAGGGATAATAAGATTAAAAATAATGATATAATAAAAAAGAAATTTCCTCTTTCAAATAAGCTTATGCAATTGAGCCTTCAACTGATGAATTATTACGTACATTGTTTTCAATTTATGCATGCATCTCTCGAATGGTTACATCAATTGAAACTGTACCAGACCTCCACATTTTTCTTCATGTGGAAAATTTAATATCAAATGTTCCATTGAGTTAATGAAAGACTACGGGAATATTTTTTCTAGTTTACATAAAATTAAAACAAAATCTTCTTACATTCTTCTTAGTGCATCAAAGTCCTTTACCGCCGCAAAAACGTCTCAGAAAAAATGGTATGTTTGTTATCACATCCCAAATAATATAATTAAATGATCCTATTAATCTAGTTGGCATAATTCCTTCCATCATAACATGGCAGTCATGACTTTTTAATCCGATAATATGACCATTTATGACACATCTACCCAAATTTTATGCATAACTGTATTGAAGTCTCAAATTTTCAATCCATTAAAAAAATAATAGATTTTATTTTTACAGTTTATGAGATACATTGGGATTCATTAACATTAGTGATCTGACATTTTCAAATAGTTCAAGTCAAGTTCGCCTATAAATTTTTGAATGATATAACTGTGCCTTTATATTGTGTTTGATATTACCTAGTGTATCCAAAATTGTATAAAATAAATTATCAAAAGAGTTCTTCTAAATATGAAAGACATAAAACATTTAATGAACCAATAAATAATACCAATATGGATGATCCCAAAAAAATCTCCTTTTTGTCCAATTTTTTTTTTCCCAAAGCCATCAATTTTCTATTGGTTCATTATTGGTTCAAATTCGATGGGAGGTAATGAAGTGAAAATTGATTTTAACTTTGTACCTGAGATCATCATTGGAGTTCTTTATCTTTACATTTTGTCATTTTTAAAATGATATTTTTTCCTTCGAAAAGGATGATCAATTGGAAGGAATTTGTGATGACAGTAAAAAAAGGTTTTTTCTAGTGATGAGAATAAACAATTTTCTATATCTCACATAGTACATACATGATTTTGGAAAATGTGTACTCTAGCCAGATAACATGACATATGCTAGGAAGTCACTAATGGTCCACATCAATGTAGCTTTAAGTTGGAAATTTTGTTTCACAGAAACATCATACGTACTAACACCATTACTCCACAATGAATTTGACTCATCAATCAATGGTTTCAAATAAACATAAATATAATTTTTTAGATGACTTGGAATTAATAAGATCAAAACGATATATGAATCCTTCATCAACATCCAATGAGTTAAATTTTATAGAGTTATAAAGATAGGCCAACATGAATACTGGCTATCGTAATAACTAAATGGATAGAAACCATCGGTTGAAAAACATAATCGCACGTTTTGGGCTTCTAAAGGAAAAACAAATTCACTTGGTCCAAATGTTTCAATGAATCTCCATAAGAGGGATGATTTATGCTTTTACAAGTTGAAATATTTTTTCCCCATAACATCAATGCCGCTGTGTTCTAAGACAAAAATAAACCCTATAATCTGGGTGTAAGTGTGAAATATCTCAACTGTTATCCAGGAATCAATCCAGACATCCCTAGTTGAGCCTATTTATACTTAGATTTTCCACCTGTGAGACAACTATCCAATGACTCATTTCCACCATAATATAAGAAGCAGTCATTTGAACTAGCATGAATCTTCTTATAACCAAGACCCATATTACAAACTATCCCCTTTCTCTCTTATAAATTTGTAGGCAACACATTTCCTTCATGTAATAATTTTTTTAACCATAAAGAACATATGATCAGAACAGCTATTTGTCATTCCATTATCTGATTTAATAACAATAAATTTTGCATCAGCTTCAAAGTTTCTTATCTTGAAACCAGGATAGGAGACATCCTCTACGGACCTCAACAATCATAAAATTGAGATTATTCCAACACAGGTGTTAAATCAACATCATCCTGAGTTTTAGTTGGATGAAAATAATGAAATTCTTCATTATGTACTAAATTTTGAAACTGTGATGGATCCAGAACCAAATTATTAGTATTTTATCTAAAACTACATTCACTAAGTCGGTACCAAAAAAAGATAATCCGGTTGAATAAAAAAACAAAATATATGACCCCAAAATTTTCGAATGTGTGAAATATCCTCATAGGAAAATTTGTACAAGGATAATAAATTTTCCAATCTGAAACAAATTCTGGTTTTGATGATGTGAATGATAAGAATGCTTCAACACACTCAATATATACAAGATTTAAACCAAAACTGTCTGGATTCCGGTGGTGATATATCAAAGCACAATCATCTAATAATTACTATTTCAAAATTCTATGTTCCATATATCTCTAAAAAATATAAAATAATTCTTTTTTTAGCATTTATTGATATAATAAAACACTATTCAAAAAATATAAGAAAAGTAAATTCAGTTTCTTAGAAATTTAAAATAATTTCTATTATTTTATAGTTATTTATATTATTTGTTTAAAAATTTATAATAATCTGTACGAATTTATAATAATTTTACAAATTAACACCAATTATTTGTAATTACATTTAATTTATACAAATTACAACTAATTAGGAGTGGTACAATTTTCTTGCGGATTAGCGGTGACTCTTTTGCCTAACGACTCATGTTCTTAAAATGTTCTTCAACTAAAATCACTCTGAAAAATTTGATTCTATGTATGAATATCTATTTTCATATGCATGAGAATAGATAGAATGGTGGTTTTTTTGCACTACTCTCCATTATTCTGCATATGAAAATGGATATGCATACATCACGTAAGATTTTTCATAGTGATTTTATTGGGAGAATGTTGTAAGGAGATGAGTCTCCAGGAAAAGCATCCTCTTTTTCCTGATGACACATCTCCTTGCAACTTTCTAAAAATGAAATAAGAATGAAAAATATACACTAACATATTCATATTCATTTCCACATATAGGAGAATGGAGATTAGGGAGACCTCATTTCAGAGCTCTCCATTCTCATCCATACGAAATGGATATCAGTACGTTAGAGCAGATTTTTCATAGTGATTTCCGTGGTAGAAAGTTAAAAGGAAATGAGAAATCGGGAAAGGAGCTACTGCCAATCTGTTGGAAATTCTGCCAATTTATTACTAATTATTACACACTAAAAATTGTTCTGATTTATTTTAATTATTCTAAATATTACTAATTATTCGAATTATTTATAATTATTCTTTTTAGTTATAATTATTCTAATTAGTTTTATTTATTCTAATTATTTAAAATTATTCTAATTATTGTTTTTTATTCTGAATTATCACTATTTATTCCTATTTATTTTTATTTATTTCTAATTATTGCAAATTATTACTAACTATTGCTAATTATTACTAATTATTACTAATTATTACAAATTATTACTAATTATTCCAAATAATTACTATTTATGTACAGTTATTAATACTTATTTCAAATTGTTACTATTTATTCCTATAGATTACTATGCATTCTTATTTATTACTATTTATTACAAATTACCACTATTTATTACTATGTATTTCTAATTATTACTGATTATTACATATAAAACTAATTCCTACTAATTATTATGATTTTTCAGTAATTATTACAATTTATTAATAATTATTATAATTTATTACAATTTATTTCAAATTTTAACTAATTATTTCAATTTATTACGTTTTATTACTAATTATTACTAATTATTTGTAATTTTACAATTTATTTCTAATTATTACAATTTATTACTAATTATGACTAACTATTACTAGTTTTTAAAATCTATTATAATTTATTTCAAATTATTTCTAATTATTCTTAATTATTTCTAATCATTACAAATTATTACAATTTATTACTAATTAATACAATTTATTACTAATTACATATAATTATTACTTATTCATTCTAATTATTACTAATTTCCATTAATTATTACTTATTCCAGCTAATTATTACAAATTATTAAAATTTATTACAATCTATTAGTAATAATTACTAGTTATTACAATTTATTACTAATTATTATAATTAATTACTAATTATTAAAAATAATTACTAATTATTACCATTTATTACTAATTATTAAAATTTATTACTAATTATTACGCTTTATTACAAATTATTAAAATTTATTAGTAATTATTACAATCTATTATGAATTCTTACTAATTTTTACAATTTTTTATTAATTACTATTTATTATAATTTATTACTAATTATTACTAATTATTATATTTCATTAGTAATTATTATAATTTATTACTAATTATAATAATTTATTGGAAATTATTACAATGTATTATTAATTATTACAATTGATAACTAATTATTACAATTTATTACTAATTATTATAATTTATTACTAATTATTACAATTTATTACTAATTTATATAAATTATTACAATGTATTACTAATTATTACAATTTATAACTATTTATTACAATTTATTACAATTTTTTAAATTTATTACTAATTATTACTATTTATTACAATTTAATGCAATTTATTACTAATTATTACAATATACTGCTAATTATTACTAATTATTACAATTTATTATAATTTATTATAATTTATTACTAAATATTACTAATTATTACAAATTTATATTAATTATTACTATTATTACAAATTATTACAATTTATTACAATTTATTACAATTTATAACTAATTATTAACATTTATTAGAATTTATTAATAATTATTACTAATTATTAATTTTTTAATAAATATTACAATTTATTACTAATTACTGCTAATTGTTACTTATTCCCATTAATTATTGCTAATTGTTACTAATATCTACAAGTAAACGCTAATTATTTCTCATTAGCCCTAATTATTACAAATTATTACTATTTATAAATATTTTATCCAATTTATTACTAAATATCGCTAATTATTACTAATTATTGATAATTATAACTATTTATTAATTTTATTTAATTACAACTAATTACATCAAATTATTTTTAATTAATATGATAACAATTAATTAATTCTCATTAATACTAATCATACGTAATTATTTTCAAAAATAAATAATGATCAATAAAACCATCTAATTCTAATTGAATTTAAGTCCAGCTAATAAAAAATAATTATAACTAATATAAAATAAAATGAATTGACTAAAAAATAAAAGAAATAGAAAAATATTTTAAAACTGAAAATTTTAGAAGATATATGCAATGAATATTTGTATGATTTAAAAGGTTAAACTTCGAAAAATTTTGAGAGAAAAAATATAAGTAGGGAGGGAGGTAGTGGAAGAGAAAGGAGTGAAATGAGAATAAAATGGATCCGAGTATATATATGTTAGATTAATTGCGACCGGATTTCCGTCACAAATGCTAATCGCCCCCAATTAATAAGGGGTGGTGGTTAAAAAGGTATCAACGATGAGACCTGTCGTAAATACAAACCTGCTGATATACTTTTTGCAACGAGAGAAAAAATTTCATCGCTAATACAAAAAAAAATATTGTCGGGTATTTACGATAGGCTTTTATAGCCGTCGCAAATACACTTCCCGCAATATGGTGTGAATGTCGTGCCAAACCTCTTATGATGGGGATCATCTCCCCATCGCAAATACCTCGTTGAAAATATCCCTGTTTCACATAGTTCTAGTTAACGAAATACAAAGAAAAAAAGGAAAATGTAACAATATAAGAGTAAATGACATATTTTTTTAAACATTAGTGGAAATCCATTTTTGAGGCCTTATAAGCCCAATATCACCCTCGAAGCCAATATTTACAACCTTTTGAGTCTTTGACCCTTGAATAGGGTAATGAGATCATTGAAAAGTAATGAGTATTAAAAAATTCTGTTTTATTAACATATGAAAGAGGATAGTTCCACTACATAATTAGACACAAATTTCTTCGAATTTATTCTTAAAACACTACAAAATTTTCCCTCCTATAATCATATCAAAATTTCATTAGCCTCTAGTCATTGTAATTTTTCCTAGTATATTTATTTCCAAATAAGACTTTCTTGGGAAACCTCAAGGTACAAAATTGCGTTTTACTTAATCCTAACCATTACATATTAATATTTCACTTCCGAACCTACCTAAAAATAGTAATATAATGATATTAGTACCATTATTCTAGTGAACTTATATTATTGTAACAACTGTTATTTATTTATTTATATTCACATATAAAAAAATGAATATTAACCATGTATTATTCGAACTACAACCTTTATCAATTAAAATTTTTAAATTTAAATATAGATTTAATTTCGTTATACAAAACACTTAAAATATTAAATTTAGACATAAAAATATCTAAATAATGTATTTTTTCTTCTTTTATACTGATATTATACACTTCCTTAACCATACTAACCCATCGAGATATAGTGTATTCATATTTGGGGATTGTTTAACCACTTACTTGAACAACACTACATAATTTTATCGTGGATGAGTATAGGAATGTAAATACTAATCTTATTATAAGTTATTACAAAGTAGTGAATGGTTTTTGGTTCTAGAAATTTCATATTTTGTTTTTAACATATTATTAAAACACCTTCTATAATCTTTAAAAATACCAAAATAAGGTGGCACTGATTCAATTATCATGTAAAAAAAATTATTAAATAAATATCAAATGATAATAAATGGTATATATTAAATGAAATATACATGAATAAGGTTTCTAATAATAAATACTATAGAGATTAATTTGGTTACTCAGGACGTTAATCACATTTGTTGAATGAATTAGAAACAAGGTAAGGGTTTTTTATCTCAGTTTTCACCATTTGAGACATATTTCTTATTATACACCATGTTTATTGAGGAATAGTGTATCTAATAACCCTTTAATATTTGTCATCATGATTATATTATATTTCATATTATTAAATTTCTAATTACATCTTCTTTATTCTAAGGGGTTTTGAAACTAAGATTAGATACGTTGTAAGAGTCTGTTATATGAAATCCCATTATTTCCAAAAAGTCTATATTATGAACGTAGCTTCTTAAACGATGTATATATTGGATACTTATTTATTAGACTATGAAATCCATTTCATCCATGATATTATATGATCAATTTCAAAGTCACTCTAATTAAATTGGGATTCAATTTATATTTTTCTTAATATATTTCGGATTTCTTAACAAAAAATATTTCTCTTAGTGTAAAACATTAACAACTAAATTATGATATTCTAATAATTTTTTATTATCATAATTATAATTTTATTTTTTATTTTCTCTACTTTTCATATTTCTTCTTGAAATAAAATCCCATATAAAATTTTTTACATTTAAAATAAAAACATCCTTTGTTTCCAATTGAAATTTTTAGTCAGAGTAGGACACTCAAGAGGTGGGTTAATTGAGTTACAATCAAAAGTTTTTTTAATTTTTTTTTAACAATTCCACCAATTCAAAATCTAACGGCACAATTAACCAATGTATTATATTTATAAGAGTTTTTATTGTCTAATTAATTTCTCAAAAATATTTATTAATTCTCAATTACACAAAATTTTAAGATTTTTATAAATTTTGAAAGTAATTTACAAACTCAAATCATTTATAAAAACAAACTAAGATTAATTATCAATATAAAACATAATGTTTCTGTAAAATGTGTTAAAATGGGGAAAACTAGATTTGAAAAACATTGAGGCTAAAAAAAGAGGTTTAGTCTCAAGAAGAGTCCTAATCCTCTTCACTTGGTGATCATGTACCACCAAGTAGTTTTTATTAAGTTAAATGATCTACACCCTGGATCGAGGAACCCAATAGAACTAAAGGCAATCCATATCAACTAAACCTCTACTGCAGTTATTCGTGGGAATAAAAGTACAATCAGGTAACACATAGACCTCTTACAAAGTAATACATAGGTGAAAATGGTGTAGAAAGATGAGTGAGTGAGGATATCTGGTATCATCCAGCTTCACTCAGGAGACAATATGTGTTTGTGATATAGACACACATACTTATCAAATGAATAATAATAATGTACACAACATAGAATAAATAAAAAAGAAAAGGTTTAAAATGCTCTGTGTGATATGATTGAAGCTTCTAAACTTCTTAGGGGAATCAGATTTGAGGATTGAGTCCACTTATAAAAACAGACACCAAAACAGATTGTTGTTGAAGATTTGTGCTCTGGTTTCCAGTGAGGTGAGATGTTCTTTGAAGGTTCTTCTCACTAGGGATTGTTGGTGCAGCAGTGTGGAGACATTGGTTCTCTGCAAATACTTATTGTACATAGTTTTCAAGAGTTGGTTTTCTTAGTGTATG
This sequence comes from Viscum album, assembly GCA_963277665.1. Taxonomy (NCBI): domain Eukaryota; kingdom Viridiplantae; phylum Streptophyta; class Magnoliopsida; order Santalales; family Viscaceae; genus Viscum; species Viscum album. The sequence goes on along the minus strand of OY728128.1, from coordinate 1,465,180,427 downwards.
TCTCTTGATTTACTTCATAAATTATCTCTATATCATACACTTCTACTTTCTTCTCATCTGATTCCTTTTTATACTACAGAGGCTTAAAAATAGGCATGTTTGGGACATGTGTTGTACCTCATACATATGACATCCATGTTAATGATGTCTGAAAAAAGACATAAAAAATTTGTAGGATTAAATTACCCAATATGACTATTAGGTAAATGTTCTACTTTTGAGAGTAATGAAATTTTCAATGTATTGAATGGTAGGTAATTCTTTCGATAATTCTTTCTAGTGGTAGGTCAGTTCATCGATGACTCCTTCTATCAGTGAATCCTTCTATCAGTGACTCAATGCATCAGTATGTTAGTGCATCACTGTCACATACTATCATTTACTTTTTATATCAGTGACTTCGACTATAAGTGACTCAATCTTGTATATGTCGATGAGTCATTAATTTTTTCAGCGACACATTTGTTCTGTCAGCGAGTCGTTCATTCTATCGGTGAAACATTTCTTCTATCAGTGAGTCATACTTGGACTTGTTTGTCAACTTTTCTTATTGTATAAACCTCAATAGAATGTGTTAAACTTAATATTAAACATAAATAATCATAATTAAACATATTTTACAATAATAATTAATAAATGAAAAAACATGATTTGACATGATTTGAGATCATTAAAACTGGAGAGGGCCAATAGAATTTTTCCTTCAGGTTCTTATTTTCCTTCTCACTAGAGTTGACCTCTTTTTTTGGAACTCTAATATGGATTTTTAACTACGATCCCAAAAATTACAATTACATGCTTTAAAAATTAAATCTAGTACACTTTTTATGATGTAGTTTTTTTATAAGGGTATTTAAAAATATTTAAATATGTATTTCATCCATTCAAAAGGAAATGTTTTATATTCTACTGCATGCATTCTAAATACAACCTTTATGTATTTTTTAAGACTACATTATTGGATATTTAATAAAAATTAATGTTTTAATATATATGAATTTTTCTTCTCAATCCTTTTTAAAAATTACATTTTAAAAAAAATTATCACTTTATCTCTAAGAAATTATTTATAAAAATAAGACAATATACTTATTCTAATAACATTTCAACAAGAATTAATTTCCTATAATTTTGAATTTTCTTTCACCACATTCATGATTTTATAAGGTAAATTTTTTTCATTATTTTATGAGTTTTATTCAGAAGTGTTTTCATGTAAAAGGGTTTATTTTCACAATTAGTTTTAAAGAAAATTTAAACTATTAATTTAAAAGAATTATGAATCTAATAATTGATTATAAACCTATGTTTCACAAATTATTGACATAAAATGATTCTAATAGAAATGATAAAAAAATTACTTTATCTTACCTAATCGTCATTAGTGTATTTTCTTAATTATTATTACAATTCCCCTCTGATTTGAATACCCTATTTTTGATTCCTTCTATTGAAGGGTTTTCACCTAGATTCCATACATGGGTTGATTGGGGAAATTATTCACTTAACCGTTTACCCTATATATAATGTGTAAATTCCACATGATCTATTATCTTTACATAATGTCATTTACCTTGAATATTATTGAATATGTTTTGATACCCATTTATTTTCAAAGGGTATATCTGGCTATAATTATTAATGAAATTATGAATGTTTTCCATATGTGATTCCAATGAAAAAGAATATGAAACCCATTTTCCTTCCATTGGTTCATTAATATATAATGATTATTTATTATCTATAGAACACAAATGTATGTATTAATATAGGTGGGGTCATATATCCCCATCCAAGCTATTTGATTATGTCTATATCTCATGAAATATATTGGTATGAACACAATGAGGTTACTCACATAGGTGTGGGAATATGATTTCACACGTGTTTTTAGAAATTGATATAATTATCTTGTACATATATGTGTGTTAATAATGAGTTTACATATAATGATTTTACTATTATTATTTTGGTTCTATAATTTTATATTTATTCTCCAAACTATTATAGGATCTCGTGGCTCATGTTTATTAATTCTTGTTTCCATACTATTTTGATTCAAGTATTTTGTTATGCCATGCCTTATGCCATGATTTATGATCTATGATTTGTTGGATATAAATTTCATATATAACCTGATTATACTAATATTATCATTCTATTCCCATATAAAATATTTTATTGTCATCTCTTATATTTAATCATATAAAGAAAATATTATCACCTATTTCTTATGTTTTAATTTCCTTAAGTTTGGAAGAAAATCAATATGTAAGATTTGTCTAGAAAAATATCTTGTATTGAGATTTGGTTGAATATATTTAAGTACTATTATGGAATTATTATTTTCATATGTGGTGGAAAAATATCCCTTTGATACAATGATCATGGGTTTTATGTGTTAATTTTTTTCCTGACTCTCTAAATTTTTTATATAAAAAATGTCCGTGGAATTTAATTATTTAATTATTTGTGAATGATATCATATTTAATGATGTCTGTCAAACATAGTATGTAAATTATGTTGTTTTTAGAACTGGATTTGGGTGTGAAAATCTAGGGTGCCTCAGCTGAAAATAGGATAGAAAGATATATCAAAGGCACAATAAATTGTGTATTGAGATACGATATAACTGAAAAGCCTTTTTTTTTCTTATATTGATATATATTGAAATGGTAATTTTGAAGATATAGGGTTTACATATAGTATATTATTCTACTTAATATAGTAGTGTGATTCATGACACATAAAGAAAAAATGTGTGGTGACCATTAACTCAGTCAAGATGGATTATGTTTCGGAAACTCATGAAATGATCTAATCGATGTGGATGAAAACATAATTGGAATACCTTTTTGAAAATGTGACGTTTAAAATGCCCATAAGATTATATATTTAATTTATTATCAATTTATCAAGGAATTTAGTTCAACATTCTTGATCAAACAACATTAATATAAAATATCACCTCATTAAGTAGATTTATGAGAAAGTTCTCTTAAATATGAAATTTATTCTAAAAAAGTATAATATAACATATGTTACCACAAAACAAATTCCTAATGATTAATTTATATTTTTTAGGATAGTAAAGGGATTTTAGTGAAACATTACTTAGGCTACCCTATCTCACTAGTTCATTATAATTTGTAGTCAAAAGGGTAGAAAACAACCTAAGTCCCTTTTTGATTATCTCTTAATGTATTTAAAAATGGAGGGAAAAAATAATAATGGAATAAAATAAATATTTATGTGTTTAAAAAAATAGGGGAGAATAATATTATTTTGGGGGTGAATATATTTAGGGTATGTTTTTTAAAATGGTAAATATATGACCTCAGAATTTTTTTTGTTTTTATTTTTCACAATTCTAACTTCATTAGTGAGGATGTAAGTGTGACCATGTTATATAAGGGTACATTTTTTTTGTAATAAGAAGAGATGCTATCTTTGAGGAAGGTTTTTTTGAAATATTATCAAGTGTTTTAAAGTATTAGATGTAACACATCTTATTAGACATCATGATAATATTATTAATGTTGTTGTTTCCTACCCTTTTTTCTAAATTATGTATACAAATTAGGAAATATTTTTCATTTATTAGTATGGTGGGTTTAAAGAGTGATTTATGTTTAATGGATTACAAAAAATCAAAGGGATTGATGGTTGAATACATGAATTAAAAAGGTGTTTAGATTCTAAATAATAATAAGTGAATAGGAAAAAAATTGGATTTGGTTCATGTGTTATGTTTTTCTATTAATAAATAAATAATGTTCAAAATTACTTATAATAAAGTATATTATGTTAGGTGATGGTTGTTTGGATGTTAGGATGTTTTTGAAAGAATTTTGGAATAGTGTAGAATAATTTTATGGGGGTTTGGAAGCTATGTTTTAATAATTATAGGCTTTTAAAGATATATAGAAATAAAGTATTCATATGTGTAATAAAATATATTATTTTGATGTTGTGGAAGATTTAATCCATGTAAATGGTTCTATATCATATAAAAGTGGCCCTAGAACATACAAATTATCCTAATAACAAATTATATAAATTATAATAGTTATGTAATATTGTTTACTGTTGTAATTTCCTAAAAATGGAATATTATTTCTAGAAATAGATCTAAATATCATTCATTATGGAATATTATAAGCCACATTACAATAATATTCTCTAAAAATAGAGCTATGTAAGATTAGTTGAGTCTATACATAAAATGTGATATATTCAATCCAAGGTATGTTTCATCTATGTAAGATCCATTCTGAGGTTATATAAATGAAACTCTGAGTATATAATCTTAAAAATAGAAATGAAATTACATATATATGGATTTCAATCTTTTTCAAAATTTACGATTTTAGGATGTTAACTGGGAGGGTTGAAAGTTATATTTTTGGAAGGAAATTTTGGAAGAATTATTAAAAATGAAAATGAAGAAGCTATTTTCCATGTAGTAAATATCATAAAGGAAAATTGTGGTATAAGATATTAGAGAATTAGGGTTGCGATGTGAAGATAATATTCAATCCACGATGCAATACATAGAGGAATATATTGATAAAAGTATATCTATGTCTTGAGATATGGTTATGTCATGTTAAAAGTCCATGTTGTTTTCATGTAATGATATTAATAATATTGGATAGACTCATTTCATGATTTTAAGCTGTGATAATTATTATCATCACTATTTTGAGATCGTTAAATCTTTCGTGTCATGTTTAGTGGTTATATATCATGTTCTTACGGACATGATGAAGTAGTAGTGATGACACTCATCATGAATAAGTTTTTCTTTTTGTGAAGAGAGAAGACGTTTAGGAAATAGTTAGGGGAGCTTTTTTGTCACACTATGAGGTGTGTAATCATTTCATGATGAAATTTAAAGTTCCAAGAAATGAATAAGTAGAAGGAGAATACAAATTGAGGTTGAATTTCGTTAATTTTCAATTTTTTTAATTTAAAATTTTAATATGAGGAATGGAAAAGTGTTACTTATATGTAAGAATTAAAATATTGGTCCATCTTTTTTTGTTCATAGACCAAATTATCAAAGACAGAGAACATGGTAGAAGTAAAATATAATTACATGTAGTAGTGAATGTAGAAGAAGAAAAATAAGAAGATTAATGGAATACATATTGGCTTATGCATATAGTAATCACATACAACCTAAATTTATGAATATGTGTTGAAGAAATAAAAAATTATGGGGAGATAATCATTCAGAAGAAAACGATAATATCCACCTTGGTGAAGACAAGATAACACCATTAACATGTTTGATACAGGTGGAATCCTTTTTTCTAGTGTCAGTAGAATATCATGTTATATTATTGTAACATGATTTCATAGATAAAATAATTTCATTGTATCTATAACATATATTTTAGTAGAATATTGGTCTCTAGTGATTATAGATAATACTAAGGATTACATAATCATTTTGGATATTGAACCATAAACATCATCTATCCCTGTCTGTTTTCATTTCTTAGTTTCCATGTGGGTTACGTTGTGATAGAAATAACTTTAATACGTTATCATTTATATTTCACAAGAAATCATAATTGGTAGAACATAGTAATTGTTCATTGATTTACTCCCCCCCCCACATTGAACATACCTTTCCTATATCTATTATAGAACATATCTTGAAGACCATTATGTATCACAGAGAGTACCAAAACATTGTAAGAAATTATTTTTCTCACTGAATAACTTTATGAAACAACATGAAGGTACTATTATGAATTTTCCTTCTTTTATTTTTTAGTGTAAAACTTATACTCTACCATTACCAATCACTCCGAGTACTTTATATATTTCATTCCCTTGACCTATTTTTAGTTTTCAAGGTATCCAATACCTTTATGTATTACATGGTGGCTTTAAAATTTTATAATTTCACATATGAAAGTGACTGTTACATATCAATTTGATATTTTTTAAATTATTAATTAATCTAATATAACCTAGAGATACTCTTATATATGAATCGTACTATTGGAGTTACTCTTACATTTTATCTTGAGCACTTATATATATCTAATGGTGTCCCAATACTTTTTTATATTCCTATATAAATGTTCTAAAATACCCTTGTGTGTTGATTATTGTTTCAAAGTTACTCTTATGTATGGACTAATTTTCAAAATTATCTCCATAACTCAATAATTTTATACATTCTTCAAATCAACTAAGAACCTATTCATGAATACTTAGTGTATAACAATTCACTAAAAAACAACCATATCTAACTTAAATTACATATGATTTTATGTAAATACTCTAAAAATCTCTTCAAAATTATTTCCAAATCCTTATAACATACAAGTATTCAACATTGAGTTCTTTAATGGATCTCTATAACCTCAAACATTATAGCTTTAATCTCATCCTTATTCAATGAATATTTACTTTACATTATATATATATATATATATTAAAACATTCATTATGCTTGATAACCTTTGTAAATACTCTAAATGTTCTTTCAATCCTTCGTTATTCTTCAATAACACCCCCTTAATCATTTCAATATGCGAATCTTAATGCATGGAAAGTATCATGTGGTTGAAAATTATCTCTTCATCTGATGAAATTTTTCATTAATTCAATATAAAATATCATCTATAAAATCACCACATGTATAGGTTTCTTACATATTTTAATTATATAACTCAACTAAACCACATTTCCAACATTAAAATGTATCTACATTAATAAATACAATGGTAGAAATATTCAATATATATGATCTATAGAAACTCTCAGATAAATCTCAAACATTTAAGTGTATACATTAATTATTTTCTTCTTTTATAGCCCAACATATATTGATAGTTAGATTATTTGTTGAAAAAATTACAATCATCCCCATTCATTGGGATCATCACCCCCCCCATTTTTTAATATGATTAACTCACTCACAAAAATAACTATCAATATGTCTTTTACAATTATACTTTTCTCTATATCTTATTGATAAAAAATACAATTATTCAATTATAATTGAAATTAAAAATCATCTCATACATCACAAAAATTTCATCATCCCCAAGTAAAACCTTATCCACTTGAGTAAAGTATGGAATCAAATTTCACTAATAAACGATGCATCAATTTATAAATTATAAGTCTACTTGAGAATGATTAATGTAAAAATAAGAGCAATTAACCCAAAAATGAAATTTATATATAAACCTATTTATTATGTGTTGCCAAATTAGTTTTCTATTTCCAAGGGATATTCAAGTAGGTTTTATTAGAATTTATAAAATTCACTCATCTCCATAAACAAATCAAAAAAATTAGAATAACATTTTTACTTCTAATTAAAAATATCATCCAACATAAAAAACCCCCTATAAATTAGATTTGTTTTATTCTAAAAAGGGAATGAAAATTATTTTTCATACCTCATCCATATCATTTTCATAAACTTTATAGATTTTAGATTCACATGAAATAATTTTAAATTTTATTTTTATAATCATCTTGTCCCCCCTTAAGGTATAAACTCCAACAACCTTCAATATAGCTGATATTATTAAAAAATAACTACAGTAATATCCTTTTAATGTTTACTAGTATTTTTAAAGGAGGAATCATGAATTCAGTTAATGTATTCCATGTTGGATAAAACTTCATGTTGTATATCTATAACACCAATACTTCAGTTATCACTTATATCAGTTGCATTCAATTCCTTATACATAAATACAAGGAAAATGATATAGGAATTAGTCAGATCCTCCTTTTTCATAACATGAGAAATAGGTCTGATATGTTTTTCTAAAAATAGAGATCCATTACAATTTATTTCTATATTTATGAGAAATCTTGCGGCAAAATCCCTTGATTTTATAATCATTAATATCTTTGGGAAGCATACTTTTATTTCTTTTACCTATATCTCACCTTAAATAGAATGGCCATTTTCCCTTTAGCTTGTAGGGAATATTCATTTTCTTATGACTTCATCATTTTATTTCCAATTTCTTATTAGACTGTAAAAATAGTTGTCCATTCATTTGTAACATTTATAGATTTCTGGGATTTTCCACATGGATTCAATGATATTGTTCATTTATTTATCATTACCTCCTCCTGAACCGGTAGACATGTTAGGAATATATTAGGAGTATTTATAGTCTTTTTTTACAATCAACATAGTTCCCCAAAAGTTTGTAATTACCCATTTTGGGTGAAATTCCCTCAAGGTGGTATTCTACTATTTTTGGGTCGGTTGTGTCTTTTGAAATAGTTGATTTACAATGTTAGTTGTGATTTGTTTGAAATTACTGAAAATTTAGGATATCATAGCTCCAGGATAGAGATTTAGAAGATTCAAAATGTTTACATGATGTTTCATGTATATAGTATATATGATGCCTTAGGAAAGGGTTAAGGAGTTTTTCAATGTTGAAAAAAATTAGTATTTGAGTCCACCACATAAAAAAAATTCAAGGGAAAGTGTTCAATATATATTATTCAGTTCTGTTAAAGTTATATTCATTTGAAATAGATAGAGTTACATGAACCAAAAAAAATTATATATGGGATTTATGTTTTGAACCAACCCACTGGTGCCTAACTATCTGAATTTATCCCAATAATAAAACCCCAATACTACCACCAATAGGCTAGGGGCTGGTTTCTATAATTGAGTAGGCATATCACTCACATGGAAGGCCTTACGATAAAGTAACATTAATCATGAAAACATATCCATAATCAAATATAATTCATAGATATAAATAACTCATACTGTATATGAATTCATAACATATATCCCACATTAGAGTACTACATGAATAATAATAAACGTGAAAAGGGAGAAATAGAAACCCATTGGAAACTACAAAGAAACCCAACCTGTATAAAACATGAGGGAAGATACCAAAATTAAACTCATGTAGCCTTATAAGTTCCATCTTTCATAACCAATATCAGACAAATCTCTATAAGATATTTGGGAACATAAGACACCAATGAAAGGCCTATCATCTACATAAGAGAAAATATATGTGGATAGCTCCCTCATAGGGATGAGAATAAACATATCCAGTAGGAAACCACAAAACCACAAAATATAAATCACTGATAAAGTGTAGAAATATCCAAACCATAAATCACTTTCAATCTGAATATGATACAATAACCATAATAATAACAACAATAAACCAGATATACCTAAATGAAGACATGAAGTATCAATGTAAGGTTATGCCCTCACTATCTTCAATGTATTCCACTTTTGAATCAACATAACACTTATCTGGGATGAATCACACTATGATACTTTTTATCACTAATGGAACCCCTCCATATTATCTCATACATTTTCTAATACAATACATATGGAACTCATCTGATAAATCATGTTCGTGATGTATTTCTAAGAAGAAGAACCATGGATACTGATTGGAATCATCTCGGACAAAAACTCGATCAGATTACACCTCACCAAGAGAAAAATTATTTCTATCCATGAATAGGTGATCAAACATAGGGCTTAAGCGTATACTAGACCCTGAAGAGGATAAACTATAAGATAAAGGATCACACCGATGTATGTTGATCATGTGATTCCTAAAACCTCACCTAAGAAATATGATGGTAATGAGGATACACCCCCCCCCAGGCTCACGGAGGGATTCCTGCTCTAGTAAACCATGGGGATCTTCTAAAAATATCCAAAAAAAATATTACAATAAACATTCAAGGATGGATAATGAGAAAACTCATGCAAGAACAACATAATTGAACACACCTTCATAGATACAGATCGAGGTAATACACCAAAACTCACACCTGTGATGAAATAAAAAGATCCTTTTATCAACATTTTCTAGGTGATTTTCAAGGGATGTCCCTTGGGGTAAAACCATGTCTCAATATGCCTGTAATTTATCATGTCTTGTAGTCTCACACTACATGATTTATTTTAATACACAGAATTTCCAAAAGGGTGTACAATGTGTAGAGGTTGGTCTTGCACTTGTAATTCCATATGGTTTATCCCATGTACTATGGAATGTGTAAATTTAATTTGGTCATGACCATGTACATTTGTTGTTTCAGATTGAATTCCAAAGTACACATTACATACTCCACATCACATGACACATGGAGGATCTTCTCGCAGTCATTGTATGTTGTTGTGACAAATCCATATAACTTATGAAGTATTCAATTTTTTGCACATTAAACATGGAATGTGAGGTCACATTGTATTTGGGTAATTTACCCCCTCTACAAGTCAACCCATAAAGGTTACAGTACATGTTATACCACCACATAGTGTATAGGGTGACATGGAATTTTGGGTAAAATACTCCAATTGGATAGAGAATGACCACATAGGGTGTTGAATCACAATAAAAGTGTGATATATAACCCCAAAAATAAACCCTATATTACATGAAGAGGGTACTAAACTATATATGTTCCAAATATATACTTTGTTCAAGTCGAAATTTTCTAGAAAATAATTCCCATTCAATTTATATTTTCCACGTCACAGCCTCCACTAATTCTTCTGTGAATCCAACCCGTAAATCCCATATGTGAGGTTGAAAATTTATGAGACTTTATTGTTCTTCATGTTCTGAAAACCTAATATCTTGGATGGATATTCAACTTATAACACTAATTTCTTTTAAAAAACATGGATGTAGATCTCTAGATCTGTTCCTTGAACATCTATTTTCACTACCTCAAATAGATCATGTCACGAGTCTTGATTATTAACCCATAGTACAGACCCGTTTCACTAATGAATTATTTTTCATTGATCATTCACTAGGTATTTATCTAATAAATGACGAAATGGATAAATATACTTATTTTACAAATAAAAATGCAAAGAAATAAAAAACAAAAATTTGATGAATTAACATCAACCATTGTTTGGGTTTGACTTGATTCACTATTGGATAGGTAAAGAATTAAGAGTAATAAAAGAGTAAAAACATAATATCATGGATAAAAATATATCAACTGTAAATCAACATTTATCAGGTGAATAAATATTTAGAATTATAGATTCACATTAAACACATAAATAGAAAATATGAGATAAAACCAATAAAATAAAATAACCTACCTTGATTTTGGATTAATAGTTAAAAAAGAACAGTTCAATTTTATTTGCATTTATGATATTCATGAACACTTTGCGAAGATATGGTTCAGGGGAAAATGAATATATGTTCATTCCCATTGTTTACTGAAAACCCTCCTCTATGGACCTCTAAATAAAACATTGATTTTGTTAATGGCCTTATGATTTTGATATAAATTTTATTTTATGGGATGAGTTAGTTCAAAAAAAAATTAAATAAATAATAAATATTTTTTTTATTTACACCCACAACTTCACATTAAAAAAAACACATGACATCGATAAATATAATGTCGTGCCTATAGTAAAACCCGTATTCAATATTTATAATCCATATCATATTTCTAACTCACAACTCCATTTCATATGTATTCATTATTTTAGAAAAATTTTGGATTTCAGGACTTATAATATTTAATATTTTTAAGGAACCTTCATTGGGGAATTATAGGTCTCATAATCTCATATTGACTCAATGCCTGACTTTAAAAATAATTCTTAAATTATTCCTAAGTCATATAATAGAAAAATAGATATGTTAAATTCTCCCCACCTTCAGGGGATATCTTCCAAAAAATCAAGAACCTAATCATACAAGAGGATACTAATATCACATATGGATCTTATACCCTAAAATGATATTCCAGAGGTTCCCATGCTTCCAACAAACATGAAACCAAGGAAAACACTTTCCCATAAAGGGTATTCTTCTATTAGTTATCAAAATCCAACAAGAATATCACAAACTTAACTCCACCTTCAATGTCTAGCTCACCCCACTTTACTTCATGCAACAAGTTATGCATATATCTTTTCATCTATGATAGTTGGAATACATCATATTTCTAGTATAACCATATTCACAGGGATAAGGAGTAATCCGTGTCACATATCCTAAATAGTAACTAGGAATAGGAATTATAAACCTATGAGACAACTTATTTCCCCAAAAAAATATCTATAATCCTTTATGAGGAGAGATATCTCAAAAATAGGGTCTCCTCATCGAACTGAAAAGGCCTCCATTGTTTTCCCATAATAGACTCCTAAATTTTTTTGTCTGTCATCATCCACCCCTGCATGAATTGTAACTTTTTCCAAAAAAATCATTCACAAAATCTAGGTTCATAAGAGCAATTCACCGAAGATTAAAAATAAAAAACAGTGACCTATAGGGTATCTTATAAATATTATTGAATTGTGCTAAAGTTATGGTGGAGTGGTAACTATCATTATACAAGAACTCCACCAATGGTAGATGTTCCTTCCAACTATAACCAAAACTAAAAATTAAAATTGATTCGTGATATCTATAATCATAATGGTTCAACTTTCCTAGCCATCTGTCTAGGGATAAAACACTATTTTCAAATATAAAAAAAATCTATTAGTCCTTTATAATCATAACTATAATCATGATGTGAACTAAGAATCACATTCATTAATTATAATCGATATATCCCCTAAGATATGGAATACCATATGATGCCACATGAATCCGAAAATATCTATTAAAATTTACTCTCATATTGTTAGGAAGTGGGAGACATTATGTGGTGTTCTATGGTAAGACATATATAATTTTTGTCCATATACAATCATGGAATCCCCATCGTGAGAACCAAAAAGATATAATCTCATTGTGACTTCAGACACCTCATCCTTCACCAACTGCTATGTGAAGTATTGAGAGAAAAGATCATGATGTAAAACACCCTTCACTACCTAACCTGATTCTTGAGGATTCTGGTATACCTTCACCACAACTGGATGTACTGCTAATGGAATAAATGAAACCACCTAATCAATTCCTATCTTAACATGATTGGTGTCATTGACCATCCTCAAAATTTGATAAAATGCTACCCACCATTATAATATTCATCTAAAAAAAGTCCAGTGGCTATCGGGTCATAAAATATATTTCAATAGATATCCAAAAGTTCTGCCTCATTATCATATTAGAGAATTTGAAGGGTTGCAACCATCAATTGGTGGTATGCTGCACTATCATCATCCTTAAGGAACCATTTCAATGTGGTCAACTACTCCATTAGATTTCCCCAAAAGTGAATGGATAACATTTTTGTGAGAATTTATACCACATCCACACCCTTGGGTGGCCCCCAATCTCAAACTACAACAAACATTTTTGTTTATACTATCAACTCCATATCAAAGAATACATATCCAGGAAGTGGACTTTGAATCTACAATTGAAACTGCATGAGCTTCCATAAACCAGATAAACTAAAATCTTTTCTAGAACCCTCACCATGTGTCTCATGTTACCCACATAATATATTGAGAACACAAGGACTTAATCGAATTAGACTATAGTGAATTAATCTAAGAAGAGTTAAAGAACCTTATCATAAGTCTCAAAAACTCTGATGGGGTGGTTAGCATTCCTAAAGTTGTCACTAAGTGCTCAAATAAATCATTATTTAATTAGAAACCCACCTTTTGTATATACTTCTTCTAAACATGAAGCTGATGATAAACCTTCTTTAGGTAAAACATTGAGAACCAAATATCCCCTAACCACTAGTAGAATAATTATTTGATAGTGTTTGGTGGATACTCTTCCATAAATCTCATGATTCAGGAAATTTTAATCGAATAATAATCTCAATATTACATCCCATTATAAAAAAAATTGGGCCTCTGATAGGGGAAACATTTTCTAATGAATCCCATTCTCTATAGAATCTTCAACCCACCTCTAACTCTTATAGCTACATTGGATAATCTGATATTCTAACATAAATATCATTCTATCCCTGGGTGTAGGTCTATGAAAAAAGGAAACTTTTGATGAGGAGGTAAGCATGGACCACCTTTAGGGGAGAATTCTACATGATCCTCCAACATAATAACAAACAAATGCTCATAGAATCTACTACTCGGAAGGTCATACTAGACAACTAATAAGATTTTGGGTATATCATCCTACATACGAGTTCATCCTGCTTTGTCTTGAATTCCTTCTCACCAAATAATTCATATTCTAAATAACTAACTTGAGTATAATTTAATCCCCATAGGTAATAATAAACTATTTATATATGGAAAAAACCACTATATAATTATGAAAACATCAAAGGGTATCATTGACACTATGGAAATATAACATGTGCCTCTATATCTCCTCCTAGAGGTAGGACACACTTTCAATATAAGTGTGTGATTTCTAAAGCTTCATTGTAGGAGCCTCTAAACACAATGTTTGAGAAAAAAGACACAAATATTATTACTATGAATGAATGTGGGATACATTCAGAGAAATGTGGTTTGTAATTTTGTTCCAAAACTATAGGTATTGAAGAGAAGACACATAGTGTACCACAAACCACACTCAGAGATTCTGTTTCACAAGAACCTTCCACGTAAATATATTGTTTACCTTTTCCACATATTCCCCAAAACTAGGGTTTTACCCAATACCTTATAGAAGAATGACTTCAAATATGAAATTCCACATAACTAATCCACTATACCTCAACACTATCTTCTTTTGGTGGTGATGACTCACATTGATGGTTTTGAATTGTGTCACAAGATCATTTCATGGAGGGGGAAGATTACATCTTCCTTACATGTAAGAACCCACATAGAAAACACTAACATAGGACTCTATCAATTCCCCATGTCCCCTAGAGTAATCTCAAAATCAGGAATGCCATCAAGAGGGGTTCTAACTAAAAAGGAAACCCTCACAATAAGTTCAAACCATTACTCAATCACATGATAAGGTGGTCTGGATTGCCATGGAACATAGGAAATCACTACCACCATAACTTATCAAGTGAACCATCAATAGAGAATCATCTATAGGTACCTCCGAAACCAACTACCTCTTAAACTGATAGTTAGTATCCATATAAAACACATGAGGTGGGTTAAAATGCTGCTGAATAGGTAGAAACATCTCCAAATGTCCTCCTTGAGGAAGATCCCCTTAAACATGTCCATAACTGAAGACTCATAACTATGAAGATCATATTTATGATCCTGATATTGAATCAAAAATGGTTTTTGTTATAGAAGAATCCATCGATAGCGAAAATTCACCATGATTATGGAAACATATCTTGGGAGATGACTCAAAATAACATGGAAACCAAAAACCATTATTATTTGATTCATATACTAATGTTTACCATGAAACTAGTGATTGTATGTTTTGTTTTAACAACAAGGTTAAAAGAGTCCTACAGAATGAATTTGTCTTGTACAGCACCAACATTGGGTTTACTATCCTAAAATCCTATCTAGATATACATTTAAACTGTTCACCTAGTTCAAAAAAATCCTCACAACCTAAAAATATCAAAACTCTAGTCCAATAATAACCACATTGGATACCACTATTTCCTAAATTGAACCAAATGTGGATACCTAGCTAGAGGAAGGTCGATAATTACACACCAATCCTACATACAATAGGATAGGGGATAGATAATATCACTACGTAGGCATATTACACATATGTGAGACCATAGTCTAAAGTACCTATACACACACATTCACATCACCATAAGAAAGTATATTGGGGAATGATAAAAAACTCATACTATAAATGCATGAATAACACCCATACCACATTAGAGTAAACAAATAATAACATTAAAAGAGAAAGTGCCAAATACAAGCCCATCTCAAATTGAGAAGTAACACAACACATTGACAACATAGGGGGAAAATCCAAAAAGAAGATATATGATATCTATAAGGTCCATCAATAATAACCAATATCCAACTGAAATCAAAATAATCCTAGTCCACATAGGACTCCAATGAATCGTATGTCATCTACTTAATACATGAAAGTACATGAACATCCTATGTAGGGGTGAGTTTAAATCCACCTAGTAGAATATCCCTAAATCAGCAAAAAAAGAATGAAGATAGGATAGTGAGTTCATAACAAATAAGTCACACCAATAATAATATGAGACAATAACCATAATAATAATAAGAATTACCCTGATATGGTTTCAGTTAGACACTAATTCTCAAGGAGGGGTCACATACTCACTACCAACCTACGATTTTACTAGAGGCTCAAAGTAACACTAGGTCAGGAGGACTTACTCCATGAGTCTTTCCATCACTGATGGAACATATTCAAGAGGTTTTAATCATCGATGATTGTTGTACTGATATGAGAGAACATTATTTTCAGGTAATTCCATGAATAATCACCAAGGAAATAGAAAGGGATCATCCAAGAAACACTATCAATCATATTACAACTCACTAAAATACAAAATATGTCAATAAACTTATAGGGGTCACACATAAAGCATATAGGGTATACAAAACACTAACTAAATTACCCTCTTGATAGGGGATCATGCATGAATATGTTTTTCAAGTGATTCAAAAAACCCACATGGTGAATAAAATCATGTGAATGAGGATACAACCCGTAGGATGCATAGAGTGATTACTACTATTTCCCACTAAGGGTATTATATATAATCTTTTGAATAGAACCCTACACTGAACACTCATGGAGGTGGAATAAGAAAAATAACTAAATAAAAAAATGAGGGAACACACCAACACTAATACAGATCAGGGTAACTCACCCACATTCACACTAGGGATAAAATGAGAAGAACAAGGGCTCTAAATAAACGTTAAACAATCACACAACATGTACTTGGGAGTATAAAACCTGTCTCAATAGGAATGGAAGAAACTGTTTCTCATAGTCTCACACTAAATGTTTTCTCCGAATAGATGGAGTGTCAATAGGGGACTTGATGAAAATATTTCATTCTGGTACTATCTTTTTATTCTTTATTAGCCTATGTTCTATGTCCAATGACTATTCTCTAAGGCTATGTCTATGCACACTGGTCATTTTTATACATTCTGAATTATACGGGGTGTACTCCACATCACATGACATGTGGAAGTTAGGAAGACACTCATCGTGTTCCCTCATTAAAAACCCATATATCCTATGAATTATATGGTGTGTTTCCATCCTTACATGGAATGTGGGGAAATATAGTCTCCTGGGTGTGAAATCCTTATACAATTCAATCCATATGGGTTACAAATAATGTAATCCCACAACACGACATGTGAGGACACATTTTATTTTTGGAATGTACTATCAATATATGCTGAGCTGGATGACAAGTGGTCATATGGAATGTAGAACAACAAAAAGGAATGTGATATTTAACTCCTAAAAGAAACCCTAGTCAGCACACAGAGGGGACTACATAGAGATTGTTTCAAACTAAACACATTATATGATGATATATTAAAAAAAATATAACTTGTTAAACATGTCTCACTCACACCTCCACTAATTTCGATTCCTCAATGAATCATGAATGTACATCCAATATATGGGGTTAAACACACATTACATTTCTTTGGTAGGAAGATTACTACCACCCAATCACATTAAATGTGACTTTATTGTACTAAACTATTGTTTTTCCAAAACATGGACGAAAAGATTATGATATTATCCTAAAATGTTTGCTATCACCATTGTACCTTGATAGTTCTCTCTTTCCGAATTCTTAACCAATGGTATAGATCTATTCCTCCAAATAATGATTTTATAACAAGAATTCACTTAGTAGTTATTGAATAACTATTCAAATAGAATATTGATGATGATAATATAAAGAAAAATTATAAAAAAGGATAAAAAAATGCGAGGAATGATTCTTTTCCACTTTATGGGTTGTCCTCAATTTACTATCGTGAATGAAAAGAATTAAGAGGAATGAATAAGGATACCAAATTGTAATCTGATGGAGAAAAATTCATCAACTGTATATCAACATTTGACCTCCGAATAATTGATAAATATATTGACTCCTATTAAATATCAAAAACAATAACTGATTAAACAAATCAATGAAATTTCTCATCCTCGAGTTTGGATCAATAATTGATGATTAAGTGTTATATGTAATTGTCATGGATGAGATCCGTGCACCCATTTAGAGAAGGTTAATGCTTAGTAAATTGATCCCTCATCCTTGACCTCATTTTATTCCATCCAAATCACTTGTAAACCATGTATATAAAATCTAGGGTTACGTAGATAACCATTGGGTTTAAATATAAATGGGATAGAATAGAAAGGGATTAGTTCATAAAAATTAAATAACAAAAAAATAAATTTCTTTCTTTCATTATTTCTTTTCTCCCAGGACATCACATTGTAAAAATGCTTGAGGAATAAAAATATTCTATTACTCCTATGGTAAAAATCACATTATGAGTTTAATTGCAGTCTCAAATTACATAATAGATACTTTTTTGGGAGTTATTATGTTATATATAAAAAATATAAACACACGATACATTATATTTATAATTTTTAATATTTGACCTCTGAGGATATCCAGGTTACATATTCTTATGATTACTCAATACCTAGATTCTAAAATTTTCCATATAATATTGCAAAATTCTTCAAGGAAAAAACATATTCATTAAAAGTTATATGATGATAGTGAGTTATTTGGTAAAGACGGTGTCAAATCATTGATGTTCATTGAACTATGAAAGTTTCTTAAAAGGATAATGGGGCATAAATAAGTTGTGTTATGTGTCGAACAAACTTATAAATAGGATGATACAACATCATTTAAAGAATCCAACATATAGAGATATCAGTGATCTGAAATCACATAGGTGTTTTTGGAATGAATTTAGTATGATAAGTGGCGACTTGAACATCTGGTGTGAGAAAAAATATTAATTTTTACTAGAAGGCAAAGAATTATTTTTAAAAAACAAAAAAAAATTTGAAATTTTTATTTTTGTGACAAATTGGTATGTTTAGAATATGTGAGAGTTACCTAAAAAACCCAAAAGTTGTGTTATATTATAGAAGATGGATGCAAGTTGTGTAAAGGTTATAATAAATTAAATATTTCAAGAACAATATTAAATTAACTAGAAATTATATGGTAATATTATATTCATTAGGTATATAAATTTGAGATTCCTAATGCACCAAATGTGGCTGAAAAAATATTTACTCAAGTAATCAATAGGCAAATATTATAAATGTGTAGTGTGCAAAATTAAATGGAACGATCAGTAAACATTGATACTGAGATTTTTTAGTGAACCAATAAGGACTGTGATTCTGATCCAAAAATTGTAATATAAGTTTAATTGATTGGATTTTATACGTCAAAATTTTACCTTTCATTGATTCTTATAAAATCCTAGTTAAGGGTGAAGCATGTAAAATTTAAGTTCTTCATGAAAGTTTTCATTTCTGCTCATACATTTATAAGGGAAGGAGAGAGAACTATGTTTTTTCAATGGTGAAAAATATCAAAATGGGTGAACATTTTTAATATATTGTATCCAAATTCACTGCACCCTATCAAGGTACTTAACTGGGTAGATTAAAAATTTATTTTTATATTTAATGGATAAAATCAATGTTTTACTTATAGTCAAAGAAATGGAATTTTCTAATGAAAAATGGACTGAAATATTTGATATAAAAATTTTCAATTAATTAATAAGATGATATAAAACTATATCCAATATTTAGGTGTTGCTGTTTTTATAAATATGATTCATGGTTTATCAACCATAATAGAGAGTGGAGAATTATTAAAAGTATCCCAAAGATAATTTGATGTTTATTCCATAGGAATCAATGCTTTTAGGGGGGTTATACAAAAAATATAAAGCAATATGTTGTTCTATAATTCATTATATTCCATGTGAGAAAAGATTATAAAAATATCTTATGGTGATTCAAAATTCTGGAATAATTAATGTAGGTTCTATGGAACAAGTATAAGGATTTGAAAATACACCAAAATCAGTCATTTAATTCATTCTTTAACTGATTTAATGTTATATTGTAGTATATTTGGGGTATTAGAGATTTAATTACTGATATAATGATAATAAATCACATGATGTGAATACTTACACCTCATTTTAATTTGAAAGACTCTATATTGGGGAAAAATACACAAACGAGCTAACATTGGATAGTTTAATCAACAATCGTGTCACATATGAAATGAGAATGGTGATAATGTGGCTATAGAGTAATGTAAATCCAAATAGGTCGAACTCAAGGCCATTCATAATTTCACTATAGAGGACGTGGAGAAAGAATAATAGGTGGGTGAATTCATTTAATTAATTTCCTCAATTTTTTTAGAAAAAAGAATGATTAAAGTGAAACATCAACTCACATGATTTCAATGTGGAAAAATTAGACAACATTTAGAAATGTGTCCTAATATGTATCAAGATAATGATGAGAATGATGTTGAAATTTTTAGGAAGAAGGATTCATCCAATGTGAAAGGTAGAAAATAAATAAGAGAAATTATGATAAAAAGAAGAATATATTTTAATAATAAAATAAAAATTCAAAGGGGATACTCTGAAAGAAATAAAAAATAATAAAAACTAAAAATATAATGTTATGGTGGAATTTATGAGAATTTCCCAGATAAGGGAACAGAGTAACATTGAAGATGGAGAATATGAATGAATATTAGATCTCTTAGTCGAACATAAGGATGATATTGAAGATATAAATGTTTAGAGATCCAAAATGATGAAATCCAAAATAGTGGTTCATGGTGCCAAACTCTCTATATAGTATTAAGAATATGAGAAGCCTTAGGTAAGGTAATATGTTGGAAATCTTACGTCTTTCATTCCATAGAAATCTGAAAAGGCCATTGAGTACAATGTCAATGTTATGAACAGACTAGTGTTATTAATGAATTGACTAACACAATGAAAGAAAAAGTAAAATATATCAAAGAACATGAAGAGGATATTGGTAGCCAATAAGGCAAAGTAAAATATCAATAGAGACTCTTGAATCTTGGTATTAAACTAGGGAATAATTCACTATGTTTATAGAAAAGCTGAAAGTAGAGTATAGTGGTCCAAAAAAGTAGAAATAAGAAATATATCCACATGATGAGTATGTTAATGGTCTTCATTGAAAAAAATAGAGGATGATTGATTCCATACAACAAGAACCAACTCCATGGTTGAAAAATTATATGGGAAAAAATTAGAACTATAATATTTAGAGAACCCAAGGAACAACTAGCCCAGTAGAAATAACACAAAGGAGTTAACCTCATATCTGGTGTTATTGGAATGGAAATATGGGATGTTTCTAGAATATATGTTCCATATAAAATATTTGTACACCAGAATAAGAGAAACAATGGGTTTTATGAAAATTTTAATACTCTAGGATTTATTTTAATGGTCATTGATTCTTGTGTAGGGCATTTGGACACATGGGAAAATATTGATCAACAATAATGTAGAGGAGTGTGATGAAGAAATCCCAATTTTTTTTAATAATTAGCTCATTAAATTATAGAATTATCTAAAAAGGAAAAATAAATTTTTATTATTGAAATATAATGTCGATCCATTATACTCAATAGGGAATGTAGAATTATAATAAAAATCATGTATAAATCCAAATATGTGGATAGAAAAAGTGCTGAGTAAGAATTGGTTTTATATATTTTTTATATCAACATATCCCACTATAATATGAGTCCTTGATAGTGGATTCACCTCCCATATGACAAGAAATAAATATCTCGTGACAAGAATAATTTATAAAAATGAATATGTCATTTTATATGGAAATGATGGATACCTAAAAAATATTATATTATGAAAAAACATGTTTGGGGGAAATTATATGAGACATGGTAAAGCATTATTTATTAAAGGTATCGATTAAAAACATTTATGTTTCATCTATCTTTGTGACCCCTGGATTTCTATAATATTGAACAGCAAGTTATGTATCTTTAAGGGAAAATAATAAGTAGATTTTTTATAGAGAAGGTTAATGATGTGGGACTTGTACCTTGTGAGTAGAGAAGAATAAATGTGAATTATATCTAGGGTGAAAGAAAATAGTTTTTGGGATAAATTGGATAACTATTTATTCCAACTGTCGATGATGTCTTGGGTCTGGTTAACTCATATGTAACTGAACATGGTTGTCCACATGGCCTCAAGCACGCCTCTTTGATTTCCAAAGGCTTCTTACTAGAAAAGATAGTCTATGATGGAATACTAGGGTGGATATTCTATCTTTATTATTAAACAAAAAAATGGTGAATAATTATAATAAATCAACATATGTAATATAATGAATAGAGGAAGTAAACAACCCATAAAAAATCAACATAAAAAGAAAATAAATAGTATCATATAAATTAAATTTCTTATCTATTCCAAAATGAAACAGGTATACATGGAAGTGGGAATACAACATTACTTCTTATAAAAAAGGGAACAGAAAGGACTATAATGATCTCTCTAAAGAGTCCTGAGCACTAGATTAGCCACATTCTATTAACCCTAATGAGATCAAGAATACATATATGAGTGCTTTCTATTATCAATAACTACATCCATGAAGTCTATATGGGTACCAAACAATGACCCAAATAGGGTGTGATTTAAGATTAGTTGGCCACCACCAACATAATATAATACTATCCATCTAATGAATATAAAATGAAACAATGTGTAGTTAATTAGAATAAGGGGGAGTAAAAATAAATAAAAACACAACGATCAGGGTTCCTCATGTGAAACACTTTGGATACAACCTATATTATCCTTATATATAATATCTAAGAGCATTTTAAATTTTATAAATTATTCTGAGACATGAGGCATCTATCCATGGTATACATGTTTAATAATAACAATGTGATTGATCCAAAAGTCCCATGGAATTTAATATTTATCATTGTATGATGTCTATTGGTCCACCCTTATTATTTCACCATAACGGTTCTACCTATGACCAAGTATCAATTCATATATATCATTAGTTCCATACATGATTGAAGCCCAAGGGGATAATCCAATGTGGTCCATAACTTCATGCTAAATCAAAGGATATAGTCTATGGAATTTAAAGATTCTAAAAACTGTCGGTGAATAAATGGTATAAAAGTGAGTGATTTATAATTTAAGAAAATGATCAAGACTATGTTTATTATATTACATGGTTCTTAGATCAACGAATCAAATTAATTCATATGATCCCATCCAAGGAATTCCTTAAAAGGAATCCATATATTACTCAAGGAAGGACATTCCATTAAAGTGATCAAATTCCATGGCCATAGATAGGCATAATAAAAATGTAATCGAGGGAAAAATTTATGTCTATGAAATTTTTCAATTCAATATTTACAATCAGATCATTATAATTATGAGTAATAAATAATCCATTGGAAGTATCTATGGCTCTCCACAACTTAATATATTATTTTAGTCATATCAATTAAAATTTATAATAAGACCAAGTGAATTAATCACAACATATCAACATTAATTTAACTAATTTAACAATTTAAATTATTAGGTACCAGAAAACCCAACCACATTTTGGATTTAATTACATAGCCATGATATGATAAATAAGGAAATATAATAAAAACACACTAAGGGGTTTTTCAAATTGAGGTAGAAACCCTCCCTTTATGTAATTAAATCTTATGGATATACTAATGAATGTTTTAGTAATTTATTTTATTAATTTGACATTTAGGTTTCAATTCATAGAAGGAACGATATGTGAAAAAATGGTGCAATTTATAAACATAATTTTTTTTAGATAAAAGTACTAGAACACCTAACTTAGAATGGTAGTAGACCCATCCTCCAGTATCAGTCTTGGATTTGGGATGGAATGAGAGAAATGGAAGAACTGGATAAACACCATCGAAATAGAGTATATAATCATTAATGGATATAATATACATGATAACAAATAAAACAAAGAAAGGAAGAATGTGGAATGATAGAATTACTAAAGGTGACACAATGTAGTATATGATAATTGAATTAGAACAAGGACCAAAAATATTTCTCAAAGACGAGTGGGAGAGAGAGGAAATATCTCATTAAGGGGAGCTACTATATGTTTGTGGGAGGGGAAATAGGTGAGGAATGTTTAAGGGAAAGAGGTGAAAAATCCACATTTTCCAGTATTTAAATGGGTGACAGTTTGGATACATGGTTTTTCTAACAGTGTACCCACAGTGTGATATCCTCTATTCATGTTCAAATTCAGTATATGGTACATGTGTAGGGTATAAAAAATAACACACAAACTATTTTTCTAGAAATTTCTCAAGGCCCACACCCCGCACGGTCTAGGATAACTAATATAAAACAATACAAAAACCTTGTAAAGTTCCTCTATAAATAAATAAATATTTTTCATATTCATTCATATTATATTGTATAGTTATAAAAACCTACATGTCAAACTGTAAGTTAATATTTTTTGAGATGATTGTTTAGCACTAACAATGTACTAACTGTTCATCTCCCACATTTTTTTTCAAAAACTAGAACTCAAGGCCCCAAAACAAGACTGAATTCTCCTGAAACCTACAAGACCACTTATTGTGCATCTATTAAATTTAAAAATAAATTTTTATATATAAATTAAATATATTCACACCTCTATGAAAAACTAGGATATTACAACATTACCTCTTTAAAACAACTCATCCCCATGTTTTCCTAATGAGGGAGGTTTATCATCTTTAAAGAATAAAATTAGGCATTTAACATATGTATCAGAATATCTCTCCTAGTTATCGTCATATGAAAAGTTGTGATTAAATATTACACAAACTATATAAATTGAAATTCCTTAAATAAGATTCATGTTGTGATCAATGATATGAAATTTACACTCCTCGAAGGAAAAATCTGCCCTATACTCATCTTCCTTAAGATATAAATAATGATATGGGCTAGAATAATAATTTAATAGATCAGAAACATGGAAGATGTTTTTCATTACCTATTACCTATAAGGTAGATCTATTCTATAGGATATCGGTCTGACTCACATCATTATCTAAAAATATATGAAAAATTACAATTACAACTTACCATGCATCCAAATTTATCGATGTACCAATCTATGAATGATTGATAAGAAAACTTGATATCCCACCTAAAACTCTGGAAGATGGGGGAAATGATTAGAATATGAATTATTACTAGAAAAATTCATTTCAATATATTATGTAGCCAAATTTACCTACTATAATGTATGCTGAACAAATTAGGTCCCAATAGGGTTTCTTATGGTACTACTAACAAGCAGAGAGGTGGATGGAATGACCTACCAAAAAGTGACACAGATAGATCCCCCTGAAGAGTCTCTTGGAATTTATTTTTACAAATTAATTTATTTAAAGAAATAATATTTTCCCAACCACCTAAAAAATCAAGGACAAATTCACTGAGCTTGTCCTCTAGTACCTATATAGTGTGATCGAGATTTCCTTCAGTCTAAGGGTTAATGGCTATACTCAAGAGTATCTCTGAGCCTGTAGCCTTATATAACTCCTACTGGAATCATAAAATAAAATTATTATTCATGTTTAATATGATGGTATGGGGAACTCAGTGATGTCATATTATCTCAATGACATAAATTATTCAAAGATCATCTACTGAGAAGGTATCCTTGAGAGGAAATAATTAGGGAACCTTCATCATGATGTCCATGATTGCCCATGTAGTTTCACCAACTATAGGTTATTTGAGTAATCTTCTCATGAAATTCATAGTGAAATTATCTAATTTATAGACTAGAATGGGTATTGACCTTAGAATACCAACATATCATTTTGGTTATTTCATCACCTATTGATAGAGGGAACACCGAGTAACAAAACCAGCAACCTCAATTTTCATTCCCTACCACCAATATATTTGATAAAGATTGTGGTATATATTATAGAGTTTGGGATTTAATTTCCATTTAAAAGAATGATATTATTTTGTTATTTCCACATTAATATCACTAAGAACCCAAATACATCAGTGATGTGAAATACCTCATTCTCATTAATTACTCGACCAGGCGGTGTGTCCTCTCCATAAACACATTCCCTTATGACTAAGAAAAAGGGATAAATGAATTGTATTATTTTTACCCATTCAAGAAGTTATTATTCATATGGAAAATATATTAGAAAAGGCTAATTGTAAAACTTATTAACATTTATATGTATTTAAAAAAAGAGATCTATTAGCTTACATTCTCTATTAGAGTCTGGAACTGGTTGCATCTGAATCTTTCGACATAGAGAGTTGTAAACTACATTCCTCATACGAGGTCTATAAGAAAGATAAAAACTAAATAAATTAATATATTCAACCTATCTTCAGGTCTGATATTCGAATCACACTATGGGGATATATTATTTTTTCTTTTATATTCTATATAAACAATGAATCATTCTTTTAGAATGTAATATCTACAGAATCACAAGGCACACACAACCACTTCAAACTCAAGTATGTTCATTGGTTAATTATGACCCTAAGGACTCAATTGATAAAGCTCATATTATATTACCCAATCCCCTTTCATTAAAAAACTCATATAACAGTACCTGAGGCATCATAATTTACTATGTAAACCCTATGGGGATTAGATAAAATAAGCATCACTGCCGATTTCAACCTTAAATTATACTCCTAAAATTTCTTCTAATAAGATTTAGATCATTTGAATATACCATCCTTCTTAGTTGATCCAATAATTAGCCATAAAAGTCATGATAAATTATGAATAAAAAATTTATAGTGACATGTTATCCTAAAAAATCTTCAAATATAAAAACAATCTTTGGATTATCTTAGGAAACCATTGCTTTGACCTTCTCTAGAACCATATATTACCCTGATTCTGACATATTGTGACCTAAGAAGATAGATTTATCAATCTAGAAGTGGTTTTTTGTGATATTAAAATATATTTGGTACACTTGTATTGTATTAAATATTATATCAAGGTATTTATCATGATCATGTATAGGTTAAGAATATAATAAAATTTCATCTACAAACACAACCAAAAAAGAATCTAAGTATGGGTGAGAAAATCAATCAATCATGGATATAAAGACTATTGTCATGTTTTGGATATTTAAATACATTAGAAAATACTCATAAATGATATAACTTCTTTGAAAACGATACAGGGTATCTCCTAGAGACTAAAACTTACTAATGATTGGTGGAACTCAAATCAATCTTCGATTTGACTATAGATCCTTAGATCTTATGAAAGTGATTGTCTATGTGAGGAAGTGGGTATCAGTTATTAACAATAAAATGATTGATCCCCTAGTAATTCACATATAGACTAAGTTTCCTATATGAATTCTTATATAGAAACCTGGGTGAACCCCCAACGAGTAGTATTGGGTCATATAAATCATTCAGTATCCAGGTCCTCCATCTTTCTCTTGAGTTCTTGAAGCGTAATAGGAGCCATCCTATATATAGTAATGTATAACGATTCTACTCCTAGATCAAGATCAATTTTGTACTCCACCATTATCTAAGGGGGTCATCTTAAAAAGTACATAGGAAGAAATACCTAAATCAATCAACCATATAAGGGGAAATTTACAATTGTACTCCTAAATCATCAAGAAAATTTCTTGCGATCTAGGTTGATACTTTAGCATGCCCATGATTATTATTTCCAACTCTAATTTTCTATTCATTTTACTCCACCTTATGATCATAGTAATAGTTATATGGAGAAACAAAATACACCCGCAAAATATAGAAATGGATATAGGCTTGATATGCTACCAACCTTCCCATCCCAAGAACTATGTCAAAATCCAACATCTAAAGAAAAAATGTTCCATAATAAAATGTATCATCCAATATCAAGGGGGAACTTCCAATATATGAATACTTATTTTCATCATATTCCCAATGAATTATCAATATACATTACCCTAAAAAATTACTCAATATATAACCTAGTAATTTGTATTGACTGAGTAGATATAAAATAGGTTGAGGAAATGACATAAAAAAAGGAAGATATTAAAGTAGAGGCTACTAAAATTTAACCTCATAGTATTAAAAATATAACACAATGTTCCTAAGGTGTATCATATACTGTATGTACCTAGATAGATCTATGATAATGAGCTTCGACTTGGCCACCATGATCAGGCCACCTCATCAATCACATCATACCAGAAGTCTAGCTTCATTGTCTTCATCCACCTCCATAAAATATAATTCTAGTTTTACTCCAAATCTCATCTTGATGTGGATCTCTAGGTCCTAGCATAGAACCTAGGGTTGGTTCATACCCTCTATCACTCGGATATGGGGAATTGTCTAGAAAAAACAATGAATATTTCTCATCCTGACACTAACTTGAAACTCTACTATACCCCTTATGTACATGGGCTTTGTATTTCATATCCTTCCACATTGATTTAATTCAACAAGACTACCTGAGAAGATATTATGACTTCTTCTTAGAGGATGAGAAGTCTCATAGATATTCTATTATCAACATAATTATGCACTCCCTATCCCAGAATCTGATCCACCCTTCTGTGTACTTTAACTTCTCTCTAATTATACATAGATATAATGTCTTAGATCAAAATATCTAAGATGGTATCCATTCAGAAGATGTTCACCTAGGATTGGATGGAATACGTGACCCCATCCTCAATTTTATCTCCCTATATATATTTCCATTGGAAAAATAGTGTGTAAAATGTTGGAAATTTGTAAAGTTCGAAGAATATTCAATGAAAAACATAGTTTCTACCTTTAGGTGTATAAATACACTATCTATATTAGATCATAGAGTTTTTAGGAAGAAGTTATCATAGAAACAAGTCTTGATGACCCTTCAAAAAAATCCCATTGATGATCAGTCTAATTCTGAAAATCCCACCATTTCATGGTAGATCTGCAATGAATATAAACCACAAACTTAAAACATTTTTTTGAGGCATGTGTAGATGGTCAAAGATAAGTAAAATTGAATCTATTCATAACTCAGTAATATGTGGGTCAGTCTCCCGAGAGAATGAAGGTGGATGTTGTTATTGGCGTTCTCTTATCATCATTAACATAGTTTGTGCATGCTGTGGAGTTCACTCCATATAATTACCAATATTTAGAAAAACCTCTCCAAGATGAACATGATTTCCCAATCCAAGTATAATAGGTGGTAATAATGGAGGTTCTTCTAGTGGCACTACATGCATGTTAGGCCCCAACTCTTTCGAATTATGGTCATTTCTAGCTTCATGGTGCACAAACCAAGGCTGTCATAGAGTAATATATATATAAATCCAAGAACATGCCTCAAAACATGATAAAAGGACAAGATAATTACTTATAAGATCAAGATATGAAAAATGGGAAACCTCCCAAGAAAAACTAACCCAACCACCAAAATATAAGGTTAGGATATTTATAAGAATAAAAATTTCACTCAAAGAGGTTCAATTATATAAATTTTAAATTATTAGTTATAACAGAAAACACCCTTTCTATGTAATTGTAATCTCCATTTAATGATAACTGTTTCCTTAAAATGTTAAATTTTAGTAAATTCTATTATATAAAATGTTACAATTAGATGTATTTAAATTACATATTTATAAATTCATAATCTTTATAACTAATAATTTAAATTCCATGTAACTCTGTCCAACCTATACATTTGGTCTCAGGATGTACCAAGTCATATAAAAAGTTTTAATTTAGTATTGACCACTTTTCCAAATTTATAAAGATATAAGTTATAAATTATAATTGGAATCCATTTAACTACAACCAAAAACATTTAAATTATTTTAACTATATTTACATGGATTCACTATGTCAAACTTGGTTATTTAATGTTTTAACATAATGATATATGGGGAAAACCATTTTGGTTAAAGTATACAGATTAAGAAACCCATTATTTTTCTTTATTTCCTATAATAAGCATTAGTGAAATTTTATGTATAGAAACCAAGGCACACACCTCAAACAACATGAAATACGAATAACTAAATAACTATGACCTATTATTTTCATCCCATATAAAGCATTGATTTACTATAATAATACTCGAACAATGCTTTCTTACCAAACTCGACCTAGGGTAAAAATCCATAATCATAAAAAGAAAAAAAAAACATGTGTATCACCCAACAGTGAAAACAAACACAACTATAATTCGTTAAATACAGAAAACAAGTCCCATCCCTGAAAACATATATTCTCACCCAAAAATGGGTTACCTAATCATGGTATAGATTATTAATAAGTTATGAAACTTCTTATTCTTCTATTCACTAACCAGAAAAATTATTACAAAAGGAAAAATAACCACTGATACAACTTCATAATGTCTTGACCTTAGTTTACTCATACCTTACCAAATTGGGTTTTATACTCAGTCTAAATAATTCCTCCCCATATATGAGATGCTTCCATGAATTAGAAATTGTCTATGGTTGAATGGTGGTAGGATGTTTTCACTTTATTAGATAAAAATTCAGTGATAAATAAAAATAATAAATTAGTAAAATCATGATAATGAATATTGTATGTAAACCATCAAGATAAAATCAAAAACAAAATGTTTTAAATAATATCATATAATGATGATGTCATGTCCATACAAAAATAGAATATTTATACCTGTAATCAATTATAAAACAGTTATGAATATACAAAAGGGAACCAAAAACACCATGATCCATCTCCAAAGCATCCCAATCACTAGATTAGTCATATTCTACTAACACTAATGAGATAAAGAATCCATAGACAAATTATTACATGTATACCAACCTGTATCCATGAAGTATAATTGTGTACAAAACAATGGAATGCATGTGGTGTGAATAAAACATAGTTGTCCACCACCAACAATTTCAAATAATATCTAACGGTGAGATATAAAATGAGATTGTATATAGTTAATAACAAATAAGGGATGTAAAAAATAAATAAAAAAACATTTTCTGGGGTTCCTAAGGGTATAATATTTCGATTCGACCAAATTCATCCTAAATAGAAATATCTCAGAATATTTGACCTTATAAAAATTAGACTATGACCCAAGGAATCTAACCAATGAATCTATATATTATGATAATAATATGAGGTATCTATAAGTCCCATGAAATTTAAGGATTTGAAACCACTGTAATCTAATGATACACCCTTGGAATTTAACCCTAAAGGTTCTACCCACACCCTACAATCAATTACTTCGAAGCCTTAGTTTTACAATTCATTGCATCCTAAGAAGATAATCCAAGTTAATATGTAACACCAAAAAAATCCTAGGAGATAATTCATGTAATATAATATTTCTAGATATTTTAGGTGAATCAATGGTATTAAGATGAGGGATTCATAATATAATACATTGATCAAGCACAATTGTATTATCCCAAATAATGGTCAACCAAATTAATCATCTTGCATCCTACAATCTCATACATGGTATTCAATGAAGAGAACCCAAGTATCTCTAAATGTACGCCTTACCTTTATAGTGATCCAAGTCTATGACCATATTTATAAATAAGATAAAATTATTAAGAGCCTTCTTAATTTACCTTCTATTTATCAATTCAATCGTTTAAAATGGTTCATGCATTCCTTGGGAAGAATCCATAACATTTATAAATTCAATTGTTTCATTTATTCATCTCAGTTATATGCGATAAGAGGTTAAATTTAGTTACTCACATCATATCACCTTTCATTTAACTCATTTAACCATTTAATATAAATGTTAAAATCCAAACCCACCATATGGGGGTAAGATTACAAGATTAAGAAATATGAATTAAGTTCATATAAGGAACACACATTAAGGAGTGGTTTGAGTAAAGCTAAAAAACCTATAATGATGGAATTAGAGTGTAATGATATATTAATTAGAGGGTTTATCAATTTATTTAATTAAATTTACATATCAGAGGAATCATATAGAAGATCTGGTGTAGAGAACAATAGTTAAAATTATATACCAGAAGAAAATTAGGGAAAAGTACTAGACCGCCTATATTAACTCAATAGTAGAATCCTAGTCCAATATTAACATGGTTTTTGGGATGGTACAAGAGAAAATAGGGAAACTAGATAAATTCCCTTAAAATAGGGTACATAATCTCACAAGGAAATAACATCCAAGATGGATAATAAAATAGATATAAGAAGTGAGAGGAATAATAGAGTTATTAAGGGTGATCCAACAAAACTACTGGTGATAAAAAACAAGCTTGATTGAAAAAGATAGCTCAAATACTATAGGGATATGGAAGAGGTATATCACATGGGGGAGCTATAGTGAATATTAGGGATGAGAAATTAGAGATGATATGTTAAAGGAATGATGGTAAAATCATCATTTCCCACATTTTTAAAGGGGAACTTAGATTCTTCACATAGTTTGTCTAAACATGTTCCAATTATGTGATATCCAATGTCTATGTGAACACCCATCACATGGCTCATGTGATTGTGTAGAAAACCATTGTGCAAACCATGTATTTGGTACAACCCCAAGGTACACACCATGCATAGTCTAAGGGTATATTTTTTCAGAACATATTATTTCCTATGAAACTAATTTTAGGTTTTTCATGGTTGTATAACCTCTTGTGAAATGTTAGGAAAACTGTGTGAATCCCTCTATATCCTGCATTGTTTAGGTTCATGGTATGTGCTAACCATGAACTAAACATGTACATATTTTCATAATTAAAACTTTGGGAACTGAACCAGGACTGAACTCTCTTAATATATCAATGAAATACATAGTATCACTCCTTTATGTAATAAAAGAAAGGTAAATACTCAAACTAAAAGGGTAAATACATCTATGAACACCCAATATCCTAAACCATCCTTGAATGATCTATCAAAATGAAATTTAGATTTATATACCCCTAAACTATGACGTGATCTTACTCACTCATTCATTGACTACCAGGTATGTAAAATCATTCAAAATTCCTAAAAGGTAAATCAATAGAAGATAATATGCGTTCTCAAATAGGTGTGTCATAAGGTGTGTAGGCCAATCTCACATAGATCCATTAAAAAGATGATATAATATATTACTTTCATTGATGATTTTAGTAGTATATTATATATATTTTTCATTTCCCAAAAGTATGGGACATTTAGTTCCATAACACAATATCAGAAAGATTCAGAAAGGATTTTAGGATATAATATTCTTATGTTTTGGACTAACAATGGAGAAAAACTTAGAAACAATCAACTTGAGGATTGTCTTGAATAAACAAGAGATATGTAAAAATGTTTTATTATTGATAACTCATAAATAACATGTAGTGTATTTGAAGAGAAATATGATAATAAAAATACATTTCCATAATAATAATTATTGAAAAGTAACTACCAGATAAATTTTTTAAGGAATAAGTTTGGGTCTCATTATATATTATTAATAGACATTTAATTTTTTTGAATGATTAAAATAATCCATATGAATTATGTTTTGGAAATAATACAACATTGAAATACTATAAAATATTTATAAGTATTTTATTCTTAACAATGACAAAAATATGAAGTTATAATCCCTTAGAGTTTGGGGGGGGGTTTTCCTTAAATACTCAGGAAATAGGAAATCACATAAATACATCCACATGGGGATAGGAAAATTCGTAAAAGTAAATAATCATACTGTATTAAAAAAATAATAAAATATTCAATGACCCAAAGCATAATTTCATTTTCATAGTTATGGGGTTTTATGAAACACGGTTGGGGATGAGGTTGAAAATGGTGATTCATAAGAACATATTAATGATGATTAGGATGAAATCAGATCAATATTTTTATGTAATCTAATGATTCAAGATGAAATTCATTGCAAAAACATGATCGGTGATCCAACAGTTCCATTTCAAAAAATGATAAACAAATATCTATAGTGAAAATCCTATATATCTTATTTTTAGCCAAAAAAATTAAGAAGTAGTTAGAGATGAAAATATGTTTCATCATATGAATGAAGAGCTTGAAAAAATTTAGATGAATAGACTATTGAAGGTTAATTTGTGGATGAAACATAAACATTTCATTAGGAACAAATGGGAATTTCAGAACAAATTGAATGAATATAGAATGGTAATTAAACCAAAATCATGACCTATGTAAAATAATACACATAGATAGAGGGAATCATGTTTGAAAAAATAGTTATAATAATTTCTAGGATGGAGATAACTCAATTATTCTTGTTTATAGAGGTGTAAATGAAATAACAAGTTTTCTAGATGGATTTCAAATATTCATTTATAAATAGAGTTCTGGAGAAAGAAGTTTACATCAAATAGTTAAATGATATTATTTTCCATGATGATTACAAGAATTTTTTTAGGCTGAAGGATGATTTATGTGGGTTAAATAATTCCCCAATAATGCAGTATTCAGGATTTTATTATTATTTGAAGAAGCATGGTTTCGAGCATAGTGGTGTTGATTGCAATATCAATGTTTATAATGATAGTAATCAAAGGATGTCAGTGATAGTTTTTATTGTTGATATAATCATTGGAGTATGAATTATGTGGAGTGAAAAAACAATACATAATTTATTAAATATTATTTCAAAATTTTAATAATTGATGAAAAGCCATTTTTTCCTTTGTTTACAAGTGACATAATAAAGGAATTCAACTTTTATCTCCTAATACAAATATCAAAAGGAGGTTTTGAGAAGATTGGAAATTGAAAATTTAATTGGGGATGATAACTATGGTCGTAACTTTGAAAAATCTATTACAATATGATGAAGGTAATGAAATCAATGTCCTAGAATACAAATTGATCACCAGTATCTTGTTGTAATTCAAGGTAATGTAACCTAACATTGTATTTTCCACATTACCAATCAAAATATTTCAATGTAATCCTAATAAAATTAATATACATAAAATTAAAAATATACTTTGGTATATCAATTACATAGGGGATTTCAGTTTGATATATAATGATAAACCTTACCCATAATTATTGGGTTATACAGATGTAGATTGGAGTGGTTCAACAGATGATAGAATCTAAACATTTGGAAGTGAATTATATCTTGGTGTATTGGTTATTTTTTTCCTAATAAAGAAACAATATTTCATTTCACTATGAAATAGATATGTTTAATATATTTCAAGTACTCAACAATTCATGCACTTACTATAAATGAATTGGTAGTTTATATATATGAGAGTTGTAGTGTGACTCCGATCAAAATCAATTTTGATAATTCAAGTGATATAAATGTTATAAAAAACATATCCCTAATTAATGAATAAGGAACATTGAGACCAAGTTTCATTTTATCATAGAGAATGTAGAGAATTTTTTGACGAAGTTGGATTATATTCATATGAACATTAGCTTGTAGACATTATCACAATGTCTATACCCAAAGAAACATTTGAAGTAACTTGAATATCTCTAAAGGTATAGTTGAACCCTGACACTTTCAATGTGTGGATGTGTGAACCCCAATTCTTGAGGTATGATGTGTTTTCCTAATGTACAAATATATTTTCCATACCTTATGACATACAACAATGGTTTGATAGTTGGGTTTGTTTAAAATGATGGAGAATTCTTCATTCTTGAAAGGAGTAGGAAATGATAGGGAGAGTAGAGAAACATGTGGAGTTATAGATCTAATGATGTTGATGTTTTTTTCCAATTAATTATTTCATGATAATTTATCTTTCAGGGTTCCTGAAAAAATTAGATACCCATTATAGTTTAATGAAGCGGTCTTCTCGAGTGTCCTCATTATTAATAGAGAAATTAGATTTTTGAAAAAGGGAATAATTTTTCATGTAAAGTGAATTTATATTTTATTGAGACATTGAAATTATTTTGTTGATATGGTGGACATCCATGATGGGTTGACGGTGGTCTTGAGAACAAATTTATTCATTTATGAAATTTTCAAACTACTCTTACTTCTCACACTGAGCATTGATCATGTGGGAATAGAGTATGTGTTGAGTAAATCAATGATCACTATCCAGAGTTTCAAGAAGTGAATTGTGGTATAAGATAATATAATAAAATGTTTTTTCACCATGTTTGAAATGGAAGGATTAAAGTGGTTTCAAATAATGAAGAGTTTTCGACAAACAAAAATGGGTATGTTTTTTTGGTAAAAACACTAAAAGGTTACATTGAAATGTTTTTCTAAAAAATGAAAAAGTTGTGAAAAATGGTGATGGTGTTTCAAGAAGTTGAGGGAAAGTCAAATTTTAGGGACGCCACATCAAAATGATAAAAAGGAATGTGTTTTGTGAATGTTTCTTAGTTTTGTGAGAGTCAGAGTTGCGTGACATGGATAGAGTTTTGTGATCCATGTAAATAAAGATGGAAGTAGTGTGATGGTTATGAGTTTCATGTTTAAGGAGGAATTAAATAATTTTGGTTCATAGAACCATGATTTTATGTACATGGTTAGTAGTGCACATGAATTTATATTTACGATTTTTCCATGTCTATAAATTTTCCATTACCCACTAATTGGGATAATTCAACCCTTATTGAATATTCTGGCTATAAAATCATGAAAAAAAGTGTGAAATTATTTATTACATGAATGTAAATCTTGAGTATCAGTTGCATTTAGAAAAGTGACTTGGGTCTATAAGATCAATTAATTTCTATAAAAAACATAAAATATGATGAATTTTTTTAGTGTCATGACAAACTGAAATATTTATTGAAAGTGAGAGTTACAAAACAAACTCAAAAGTTTTGTAGAAGTTGGGGAAGTTGTGTGAAAGAAATGTAAATGATGGAAAAATGGGTTATTTTTTAAAAACAATGGATTTGATAATAAATATTATGGTTAATATATATTTATCATGTGGGTGGATGTTGAGTTTCATGATGGAAAAAATGAATAGTAAACAATATTGATCTACGTAATCAATAGAGTAATATTCTGAAGAATTAGAATGAACACATCATTTGAGAGAGTATTGATCTATAAAAGTGGTATTGGAATTAAATTAAGAGGTATATTGGATAGCGATTTAGTGAATGTGGAATAGTAGAAAAAATCCATTGTATTTTCAATGGAATATTCTATTAAAGGGTTAACCAATTTAAATTTTTTGTATCTTATACATGTTTTCATTTATTATCATAGATTACTAAGAGAAAGAGTGAGAGGATATTATGGTATATTTATAAAATTGAATCCAAATAGAGGAATTTTTTAATCTTTTATACCCTAATTCCACATATCCCCCACCCTCTCAGGATAAATAACCTAGCAGAGCGAACATACTTTATTGGAAATTTCTCTAATACTTCTTATATTATATATTTAAACAAAAGTTTTTTTTTGTTTTGTTATTATATTTATTATTTTATTAATTAAAACCTTAATTATTTAATTTTAAATTTAATTCCTTATTTTTATAGGTTCATGATGTTTCCATTTCTCCTATAGTATATGAATATGCACTTTCTTGGTGTGCTATCATTCCCTCCATTCTTATTTAATTCACATTTATCAATATTCTTCTTATGTTTATAATCCAAGGGTTACACACCTTTTCATGTATTTATCCAAATTACATGTGGTCTTTTATCTTCAATAAAAGATTATTTTTTCGGGATAGTTTTATATCAAAACACATCATCAAAATGACCAAATATATTTCAAATACTCTCTTAAGAAACTCACTTTTTATCTTGTTGGAAATTTTTTTATTTAACTATGATATTTTATTAT
The DNA here is from genome assembly GCA_963277665.1 of Viscum album. Lineage (NCBI taxonomy): Eukaryota > Viridiplantae > Streptophyta > Magnoliopsida > Santalales > Viscaceae > Viscum > Viscum album. The sequence continues at coordinate 1,465,142,615 of OY728128.1, read as the reverse complement.
GCCCAGCCATTATCCCCATGATATTGGAAATTTATAGTCTTCATAAGTTTAATTATAATTACAATAGTCAATATAATTATTATTAAACTATATATAACACCAAATATGATCAATAAAACACACCTTTCCTTTGACTATAGTCTAGAAAGATTTTTTGCTTTTTTGGTAAGAAACATTATCCTTTTAATGTCTCATTGGGTATATTTTTTCTTTCATAATATCAAATTCACCCTTGATGTAATGGTATATTTTTTAGTATTATTTTAATCCCATTTTCATTATATTTGTTTCAGCATTATCCAATAAATCATCATTAGTACATTGAATTTTTTTATGCTAGTGGATTCCTTTTTTCCTTCATATTGTAGTAAATATATCCTTAGATGATCTCAATATCCTATTTCCACTAATGTGAGTATTTTTAGAGTGATTTATATTATCAAAAACATACATGGAAGCATTCCATTCCTTCGATGATTTTGAAGTCTCCACATAATTGTCCTCTAAATTATTCATTTTGAATTCTAATTTAAGACACATAATTATAAAGATATATTTATTCTAATTAATTGATATTACCATTTCATCAAGAATAATATTTATTTACATGGATTTCAAAAATTGATTAAGACTTTTTCACTTTTTATTTTGTTTTAGAAACTTATTTTTGAATACAATCATATTTTCATTCTAGTTGTGATTTCTCAGCATGTAACACTTTTATGAACAAAAATATGTAAGTGAAAAGTTGAATTAGAACATTATTCCAGAAATATAATTAAATTTATATTGGAGGTATTAAACTATTTCAATAGACTCATAATCCTCTTATATTTGCCATGATTCTTCTATGGGATAATTCAAAATAGTTTTATCAGAATAATTATTAGTTACAATAAAGTAATGGTGAATCATATTTCTCCTATAAACATCACAACCTCCTTTTTCATCCAATTTTTTTTTCCGAGTTCGGCCTAAACTTGTATATTATTTTTGAAAGTGATAGAAAATATATATGTAGTTTGTGTAAACTCTAAATATTATTCAAAATATTTGTTTACATATTTTGGATAAAAATAATTATGAAATAAAATGAAAATAATCAGAGGAAAATTATATTAGATCTATTAAAAACATGATGTTCTTAGTAGATCATTTTTTCACTCGAAGACAGAGGTTGAGTCAAATGCGAACCTTTTTACCAAATTATTTTATCTCATAAATATCCCATCTTTATATTTAAACCTATATCATTCATATGATATATGAATGTGTTTTTTTCACTCAAGAAACAAAATTATTGTATACGTACCAATAATGAATATTATATCATAAACACATCGTATTAATACATGGTTTGACCCAAATATTGGAATCTACTCCTTATTATGTTTGGTTCTAGTTTCGAGACACAGAATTATCACTAGTGTAAAATAGTTGTTAAAAATGAGTGATAAGGCATCATCCTTGACCCAATACATACACAATTTGATTTAACTATAGAGGAACCCTTAGAGAATCATTTAATTCAAACCCCAATGAAATTCACTCTTTCCAATAGTATGAAATTCATTTATATTATACTAGATCCCTCTATTTTACTATATCAAAACTAGATGGGATTAGATTATGTGTGTAGCGTCTAGTATTCTTTGATCCACTTACATCCTCGTAGATAAGTTAATACTTCTCCTTTGGGATCAAATTTCATTAACTTTAAGACCCTTTTCATTTTGAAATATTTATTGATTACCAATCTTTCATTAATTATAATAACATGCACATAAGATTCATGAATAATTATTTGAATGGTAGAAACCAATAAAAAAAGATTATTTACACTATATTATTCCACAATCTTCTTTTTATTATTCAATTTAATTAACACCAAGAAAAAGAATTGAATGAAACATTTTTGGCCTTTCCCAGTACTTTTAATCATTCTTCTGAAACATCTTCTAGGATATAGGGATAACATAAATATTGAGTTCTCTATTATTTTTGAGGTGATGCATGCACGCCATATATAAATATTACATATTTTTATATTAATATTCATTATATATCATTAATATTTGTGCCAATAGCCATATAAGTTTCTATGGCCTTTGGATCCTTGATACCTAAGAAACTGAAACATAATAGTATCTCCCACTAAGATCGTCATGACAAGCACCCTTAATAAGCATATCATACACAAATCTGTTCTTATTTTAATTGGAAAATAAAACAAAAAAATTTGTTATATTAGTTGATTAGCATGAGTGGGAAAAAGATAAGAATAAGTATACGTGATTATATGATTAATAATATAAAATAATACCAAAAAATCTATTGACCATTACCATGAATCGTGGAATAAATATTTCGTAGTTCTGAGGACATATAATATAAGAGAACTATAGATCATGAGCCATGAGAATATAACATTATCAAAATAATATGTCATGAGAGAGTGGAATAAATTATAGTATAATCATAATCCTAGAAATTACTTTTCAAGACTATCTACCAAGATATTCATCAAATGTTAGTGTTAGGATAATAACATAATTACCCTCTTTTGGTTTTGTATAAACCTCTATATACCAAATTTTGAATTTGGGATTACCTCATGGGTGCCCTTTCATCTCAAAAAAAATTAATTATAACCCAATTAGTTTGGGTTTTACAAAACACCCACCTTTCACATAATCATAATCGGTTCATATGTATTCCACAAGATCATGAAAATATTTATCATTTTATCATATCTTAGACCATGGAAAATAAAACAAGTTTCATCAATATCGCATTATTGTAATCATATACCATATTGTAAATGAATAAAGATAGTCTAATTGGATCATATCCTGAGTGAGTCATAAGTTATATCAATCGATGTTTTCATATTTGAAAACACATTTTAAATATTAATATAAAATTTCTTATGGTAATTTCCTTTTTCATTTTGAAATCACTTATTGAAAAAACAAAAATTTATATAATATTAGTGAAACAATTTTCTATTAAATTAACCATGGAATAATTTAATGTAATCTTCTATGTAAATAGTATTCATTATGGAAATAAAATCTATTAATGCAGTATATGGTAAGTCACATATTTCATCCACATCATTGATAAAAATTACCTCATTCATAAAATGAAAATATTATTCTTTTGATAAAATTATAAAAACTAAAATAGGGGTTAAAATTAAATTAATAAATAATTATAAAATAGTTTAAAAAATTAAATTATTTAATGGAAATATAGACATGTAAGAATAATATTCCCGACAGAATAAAAAAACAAAGTCATTTTTTCTTAAAAATGTTTCTTTGGAATTTTGAGTACATAGAGAGAGGAAAATGAAAGGAAAAAATTTATTCATAAAAAATAAATATAGATTAATAAAATACATATTATTTTTTACATTAATATCATAAAATTTCATCACTCATAATATATGAATTAAACATCCTGGTAAAAAGTGAGATTGCAACATAAAACCCTTATAGCAAGTTCAAATTATTTCATAAGAACTCTAACCCCTTGTATAATAAATTAATATTTCTTATAATAATATAAAAACCTTATATTGATACTTATAGTACCGTTTATGGTTTAATTATATCATCTATCAACCATTCAATAGCAATAATTCATTTTTATATATCATTATTTTGAGGGTTAACTGCTTCGTTTTCTCGGTATGTATCGACTCAACTGTCATGGTCTTTGCATATTTATCACAGTTACATATTTTCTATAATATTAATCATGATATAAATAATATATATATGAATTATATACCTATTTAAATCCAACTATAAGGTCTAGTGTAGTAATAATAATTATACTATTCATAGAGACGGTAGTCCATATGTACACATGAACATTTTTTTTAACCAAAAGAAAAAAAATAAAAATAAAAATAAATAATATTTTATATTTTATGAATTATAATTAAATAATAAATAAAATAAATATTAAAAAAATCAATAATTATATACATAAATGTGAGGTGGTGATGTAAAATCAGTCACATTTCTACATGGAGGCGGCACTCTACACATACAGACGAGACATACATTGATTTCCCATTTGTTAGAAGAGAGGTGGAAAATGGTTATCCCATAATAATAATAAAAAACAAGTATATTTATGATACTATATTATTTATGAGAGGATAGATACAACATATTTAGATGAATTATAAAAATAAATAATAATTGAAATAGTTTCTGAAGATTGTTACCTCTCATATGATAGACCACCTTTAGATATAATATTCAGACTTAATAAGATTGTGTAAGGGATATACATATTGGGTTTAATTGGTTATGGCTCCGCACTCCCCTGGCCCTCTCCTCTTCGTCGCTCGCTCTCCCTCGCATCCTTCTCCGTTCTAGGGTTTCTGGCCGAATCCTTCTCTGCTCATGGGTTCTTCTCTCAGTTTGTCTTCTTCGGCTCTCTCTGCCCCTTCCATGGCTTCTCCTAGGGTTCATCCCCCTGCTTTTCTTTCACTACTGGATCGCTACCGGTCTTCCCTTGGTTCTGCTCCTCGATTTGGCTTCGGTGAAGGCACTTCGGTTTCACCATAGGGCACCGCTACCACTCTCTGACCTTGCGTTCCATTGCTCCCCTCTAGGTCGGATCTGGAGTTATGGAATCACATAGGTTTTGGGTTTGAGGTTCAGCGGCTCTGGGTCTACTCAGCGTCTTTCCCGTTTCCTCTTTCTCGTGTTCCCTCTAGGGTTTTATCCTTTTTTTTTCATCTTTCTCTTTCGTTTTCTTCTTTCTGTCATTTTTGTGTTCTCTGGATTCTTTGGTGTCGCTTATGGGTCTGTTGGGCAGTTGTCTCCGTCGGGGGTCTGAAGTTGAGTTCCATCGAGGTCTCTGCCCACCCGCCCTGCTCTGGCTCAAGGTATCCTCCAAGCTTTCCGAGGCGGATTTGCGTGGGGGTATTCCCGGTGCTTGGGGAGGTGGGTTCGAGCGGTCTCTAGCATATCATGGTGGGTTCTTCTTTATGAGCTCCGGGAGGGTGTCAGTTTTCGCTTCGTTGTTTCCGCTCGTCGATCCGATGGTTGGTGTGCTTCTAGGAGGTCTTCGTCGGCTGTGCAATAGGGTATTCGGGCGGCTCGCTGGTTCTGTGTAGATCGGTTCTCTTCAAGAGATATTCACGATGGTGATGGAGGGTTCTGGTGGTCGTTTCAGACGTCACCGTTGGGTTGACTGGCTTGGTGCTGACGGCGTTGGGTCGTCAGGGCGTGCTGCTTGTGAGACTCTTGCTTTCTTTCCTATGGACTTCTCGGCAGCATGGTGACACAGACGGGGTTCATGACGGTTGTGACAGCGATGGCCTTCTCTGGTTTTCCTCTCGGCGGGGTGGACGGCGGCGTCGATGGGCCTGTTGACAGTGGTGTTTCGGTGTGACTGGTTTTTGTTGTTCGAGTTCGGTGCGAGTTGGAAGGGTGAACATGGCTTATGCGGTTCGATGGATTAGTCGGCTGTGTGTCTTTGGCGGCTATGCGATGGTGAAAGATCTGCAGTTCGAGGTGATTGGTCTGCATTTCGATGATGCTGGTTTCTCGGGTTGATAGTTTTTTGAAATTTGAATTTTGGATACTTAGATCTGGTGCTGCTTTTTGAGTTGGTTGTGGTTCCATGTGGTTTTTTGCGATTTGCTGAACTTATGAATTTCAGATGTGGTCTGTCATGGCTTAAGGGGCTGTGGGATTTCTCCGTAGTGGTGGCTCATCTATGGTTCCCACTTAGCCAAAAAGTGGCTTTTAAATAATATAAAAACAGATTGTGGCTTTTAAGGGATATACAAAAAAATGACGAACAAAGGGATTAAATATATGAAGGTTTATTTGGGTAATTATTAGATAATATACATTGATTAATGTTTTTTAATAATGGAGGATTATAGGTTCTCGTTTAAAATTGAGGTGAGGAACACATGTGGTATTTCTTAAAAGATTTAAATAATATAAAGTGATTTTATTTTAGAAGTATAACTGAATGAGAAATATTTAAAATTTAGTATATTATAAGTATGAAATGACTTCAACCAATTATATTTTGATAATTCTATGTCTTTTTTTTACCCCTATCTCTTACTTTTACTCCCCACCCTTGGTAACGCAGTTTTTACCCAAACCATGGTAAAAACTATTTACACTTTTTACTATTCATTATGACCATAAATAAAAGTTTCGACATTAAAAAAAATAAAAATATTAATTCAATATAATTTTTTTTAAACAATTCAATCTATTAAATCGGAATAAATTAATTTCAAAAACAATGTAAAAAACACAATGAAAATCATTTTTTAGAAAAATAAAATTTTAACCATAAACCAAGTTTACTTTCACTCATTGAATTATAAGAACTATTAGATTAATAATATAATATTTTTTTGAATATATTTTATAAAATATTCATTAACATAAATTGTTGAAAATTATTTATTTAATCTATTAATATGAAACCACACTTTATATATAATTGTTTTTGAAAAAAAAATAATTTTACCTTCAAATGGTTTTGTAATTTTTATAACCATTTGATAATAAATTTATTAATTATTATCAATAAATTTCATAAAAAAAATATTTTATGATTTAGACATTTTTATTTTTACATAAAATTATATAACATATAGAAAAATATATTTCTTCATAAAATATGCATTTTAATAGTGAAATGATTTTATTTAAAAAATTAATTTTTATTTCTAATGAATTATTCAATATAATTAAATTAAGGAAATAAATTCCATATTTTTTATAAATTCGTTAATCCTATTGAAACAAACCAATTCAATGAATATGTATAAAGGTTATAATATATCATGTATCCTCTAGACATTGGTTTCCCCGTAAATCAGGTTATCGAATAATTAAAATATATTTCAAATAAATACATTAAATATAAAAATGTGTTACATTCTACCCACCTTAAAATTAATTTCCCATTTAAATTCATTTACTCTAATGCAAAAAAGGTTACTTATCATTTATTTTATCTTAAATTTCTCATGTATCTTCAGTTATTTTCTCATTCATCCAATGCATATTATCCATTTTAGTAGTCTTATTTTACTGAGCTTTGTCTCTACAATCCAAGATTTATATTGGTTGTTCTTTATAAGAAAGATCATGTTACTATTGCGAAACCCATGAGTTTAGTGAATTCCATGGGTTGGGTATGTAATACATGGAATATATAAATGAAAAACATCCTCAATGCGAGATAGGTTTAGTAGAAACACATAGAGAAAAGTTATCATCTCTACTAGATGAAGAATCTCAAAGGGGTCATATATCTAGGTCTCAGATTTCCCTTATTTTTAAATATCATAAACCTATTAAATTTATAAATTCACCAAAAAATGTTATTACTAATATATAATTACTGATAATTCTAACAATTTTCATCACTAATCTTATATCAACTCATACCTTCTTTGATGTGATATTGAATAGATCTAACCATCTCTGTCATTTCTATAGCTAGATCAAGTTGTAATATTTTTCGTTATACAACTTCATTACAAACTTTCATACTTCTGTACTTATATATGTATAGGGATTCGTAAATATCTATATAAATAGTTGAGTTAATTATTTTATTATGAATTAATTAAAAAATATAAAGGTGTTGATCCCAATCACCTTTGAAATCTAAAGAATAGTATCATAGAATATCCTCTAGGGTTTGAATGGTTCTCTTAGACTGACCATCTCTCGGAAGATGATATGTAGTTTTAAAACACAATTCTATATATATATATATATTATTAAATACATCTCTATAAAAATGAGGTAAATCATTAATATTGATTAGATTAAAATGAAATGGCACTTAATATAGTCTTACAACTTTTTTAATGTATATCTATAAAATCCAATAAAGAGATAAATATTCTTTGATAGCAATGAAATGTATTGATTTTTTTGGGAGATTTACTGTAACAAAAATAATATTATTCTCCTTAGATGACTTGGGGATACATATGATGAAATATATGGAGATGTTTTCCCATTTAGATATAATTATAGATAATAGTTCTAACATCTATATTGACTTCTACAACTCCTCCTTGTCTTTTTTGGGATACCATGCACTGAGATACATACTCCAGAATATATCTATTCACCTTATCCCACCATAATTACCCATTTAGGTCTCCAATAAACTTTTTAAATTTTTTAATAGAGAATAGTGATATATGAGATTCATCCAAAAGATCCAAATTAAATATTCTGAAACCATATCATTACATTAAAATCATGGTTCAACTCTGGGATATTTCTCATTATGTTTTAAAAATCTATATATTCCTTTTGAATTTAAAAATTATTTTCAGCTATATGAAGGTCTATAACAGAATTATAATGTGATATTCATTAACTTACATTATATTAGAATATATAAGAATGTATTCTGTAAATACTACCATAAATTTATCATGCTAATATCTAAATAACATATTCATTAAATCCATGAAGATAGAGGGAGAATTAGTATCTCCAAATGGAATCACTATAAATTTATAGTTTCTATACCTCATATGGAAGGCTTCCTTAATTTCATATTCATTTTTTTCACTTAATTTATAGTTTGAAAAGTGAGCATCAATCTTTGGTAAGTATTCATTTTGTCAGAGTTGATCAAAAAAATCATTAATTCATGTTAGATGATATAAAATATTTATCATGATCACTTTAATTTTACTATAATCAAAATAGTGTCTCATTGACCTATCTCCCTTCTTAGTAAAATGAATTAGCGCACCCCATGTAGAAGTAAGAGGATATTTGTATCCCTTATCTAGATTTCATTAGAGTTCCCTATTCAATTCATATAGCTCAATCATTACCATTCTATATGGAGTCTTTGAAATAATTATAGCACCATGTATGATTTCTATTGACTATTCAAATTCATAATTCAAAGGTAGGATAAGAAACTCGTCGGGAAAGACATTAACAAGTTAATATACAATATTAATATCTAATGTTTCCATTTTCTAACGATGCATCTGAGATAAATACAAAATATGAAAAGGAATCATGACCCATAAATTGAAATTATTTTCTTTTAAAAGATCTCATTAATACTTTCATCGTTTAATGATCACATGTTCATTCAGAATATGAAATATGAATTCCCTTAATTGGAAATTGACATGATTTCCTTATAAAGAGGCCCAAACTATTCCCAAAATTACATGAAATTCCATAAGGGGGAGAAAAAGAATATATTTAGGAAGAAAATCCTCATAAGATGTAATCAGGGAAGAATCATAGTCGTTAGACATGGTCATTATACCATTAATATCTTTTAATAATAATTCATCATCTAATAATTGATTTGGTAATGTGATAACCATAAAATAATAATTAGATATGAATGAGTGGGTAGATCTGACATCAGATATGACATTAATGTATTATATTAAATGATATGTGTATCTTTCAATATTTCCCTTTTATAAACCAAATCAGTAAATATCCTTAGCATGATATTTCCTTTTTCATCTATGATTAAAAGGTAATTAGCAATGATAATTTTCATAAACTATTGTATTTGAGCACTACTACGAATTAATACCATACTAATTTCATTTGAAACAATGCTGTGTAAGTGTTTCATTTTGTGAAGCTCTCTCTCTATTTATATCATTTCAAAATTATTCCCGTCACATTGACATTCCATTTCATGATGACCATTTTATCTATAGACCAATCATTCACTAGTCCAATTAAAATAACTCCTCAATGTTCATTCTATAGTTCGGGCATAAGGGAAGACTGATCTTCTTCCCTATATTTTTTAATTTTTTAATTTTATTTGACTTTTATATTCCTTTTCTTATTGAATCCATGAAACTAATTAATGAATCTGAAATATATTTATACATTTAGAGAACATAAAATGATTTCTTTATATATAATAAGGCATGTTATGGATAACACCTTTCATATTCGTTATTTTAACCCACCAAATAATCAAGAAATATTTCATTTAGTTTGGATGATAATAGCTAAATTATTCCTTGAAAGTCTAATAAAACATTCCTCATATGCACTATTGGATTAATCATCCTATTTATATAGCTCAAATAATACCTTCTATATTATTATATGAATAATATAATACAAATAGTTATAATAAAATTAATATATAAACTCATATCACTATATAGATTCAATTTATTCTAGTTTTCTCATGTCCTGGATTAGATTCCACCATTGATATTCTTCAAATTCTAAAACATAAATTTCTAAAATAATTTATTCATGCTCTAAGAACAGGTGAAAGGTAAATATCTCATCAATGGTATTGATCCATTTTTATGAAATTATTGGACCAACATACCAACTAATAGAAGGTATATGTTTCCTCATAAAGGACTCAACAATACATTAATCCATCATTTTCTCAATTAGGATCTCAATATAATTCATGTCTTCATAAAGATGTTTAGATTGAGAAACAAGATATTTTATTGAAACTCACATTAAATTTTCTTTCTTAAGATGAAAATAAATTTATTTTTTATCACATTCAGTTTTAACATGATTCATCTCTATTGTATCCATTCAATAAAACCAAAAAACATAGTGTGAGTAATAATAATTATAGATAGAAATCATATACTGATGAAAAATAATTCAAAGGATGCCTAAATCAAAACAATATTTTTATTCGATGACACCTTAGGGTTATCCTAGGCCATTTATGTTCATTATCATTAGAAATTAATTATAAGGGTTCTTAAATAAAATGTTAATTATCCTAATAATATAACTCGGGAGTATCCAGCTATATGTGTATTCTAATACCCACTCATCATGCACTTGTAATGATGGAGTTAATATGAAATCCCCCTCACTTATTTTTTCTTACACCAAGGTTAATTTGCGACACAACTGAATTTACATTCCTGTATCTAGATAGGTATTTATTTTATCAGAAAACAAAACTTCCTTCTCTACAACAACTTAATATATTATTATATACTTATTTATATCCTAAGGGTTCCCACTATAGTTTTCTCATCCTTATTTCCAAAAATTATAAATCCTTTCTCTGCTACTATCTTAGGTCACCCAAGGAAAATTAACAAAAAAATTACACATTTTTAAAGTAATATTCATTAAATATCATTATGATCTATTCATATATCCATAAATGATTAGCGTCTTTGAAATCATTGATATATAATCAACTAGTAAATAAAATTATCTCATAATAAGTACTTCACAATAAAAACCCTTCTATGACATATCATTCATAAACCCATTCTCCATATCCTGAAGAAAAAAACATAATAAAGGGTGTGGATAGATGATTAGTAAAGGTGAACTTGGGAGATATCAACTGATAAAAATCGGTGTTCATAAGATAAGAATAGGTTTATGAGATAATGATTTTAATAACAGAAAATCACACCCAACATTTCATAGATCAAAACAATGAATCATCGAATAATTCTTTGGCACTTCATAAGACCTCAATAATAAAAGAATCAAATATCATGATCCACTATAATATAAATTTGGAAAAATAACATGTCATAATACATAATCATAAAGTGAATTATACTCATAATCATAGAATTTACTTGTCAAAGATATCTACTTTGACATTCTAAACTTGTTGGGCTTGTCATAACCACCCATGTACTATCTTTTGGATTGGGATAACCTCTTGTGTACCCTATTTCAGGCATCAGATGACCTCCCATGCACCCTTTGAGGTCATAAATAATAAAAATTACCAAATACATTGGAGGGGTATAATAGAACCACACATCACATAATAAGAATCCATTCATATGTGTAAAAAAATTCATGAAAACATGTATAATTTCATAATAGATAATACCATTAAGAATAAAATGGGTTCTATCAAAATTTTATCTTAATTTTGATGAACTTGGCCCTGATAACATCTAAAAATAGTACTCGGCCTAAATTTCCACATACCTAAACGGTGTTTCCAATCCCCACGAGCTGACGACAAGCACCTTGGAATCACTAATAACCATAGGAAAAAATCTAAACCATATTGAAGTAGAAAATATGACATATATATATACAACTTGAATAAGTAGTTGTTTAAGAAACTGGTATATATGTCATAAAAAACGTAACAACAGATTCAATATAACTCAAAAGTATCTAGAACATATCAATGTATGAAGCAAAATAACAATAGAAAACTAAAACCAAAACAACTATTCCATTTGATAATTTGTGGAAAATACCACCGTCTCACCACTAGCTACATCGACCCAGATGACTGAAAATGATGACTCCTCACATTGCCAATGTTTCTTTCCCTATATTTAAATACATACAATGTTCCATGGACTATAGAAGACATGTACAGGGTGTAAACTAACATGATCAGTAGGATCCAACCCAGGTGTTCCATATCAAGTCTCTATATAACAATATGAACATTGATAAAATTTAAATAAAACAAGGAATAAATGATTGTTAAATAGATTTTGTATCCAAATAATGGTAAATAATTTAATTTACCTTTTATAAACATTTCCAAAATATTCCATGTAAAATAGTTTAAAAGAATTTAATATAGGTAATTTTAGTCTAGACAGATCAAAGAGTGTACTGCATATCATATCAACTCCATGGAAGTACAAGCTAAAATAGTACAAGAAAAAGAACTAGTTACATCACAGCATGGATCACTACAGGTCAGTCTAGGTAGGATACTCATGCCTAAAAATGGATAATTACATTCATAAAATCTCTAGATATATGAATCCAATAAAGATATTATAAGAACACCCCCAATGTTCTTCCATGTCCGTATATCAACAAGCCAAGTTAAAAAAGGAACACCCATGATTGACCCCCCTGAAAAAATTATGACTCTTATTAATACACCTTCCTCCTATATACTCAAATATTCCCATATTCTCAATTTTATAAACAATTTCATCAAAAAAACGTTTTTAAAACCATTTTAGAAATCCATATAATGATGCATTAAAAATACATTTCCTTTTTCCAAACGTGGGGAAAAACTATTTTCTTAAAAAATAATTTCAAAAAATAAAAATCATTGTCTCCAATTATTTTAAAATAGTTTTTAAAACAAAATAAAAAAAATACCATCTATAATAGGAATGAGAGATAAACAACTACCATAATATTGGTTCATACACACCCGTAATGGGATCCACAAACAAAAAGGAAGTCATGTTAAACAAAATAAGACTTCATATTGATTCCCTTATATGAAAATCATGTCCCACAAAAAAATAATATAGAAGAAAGCATAAATCCTAAAAAACCACAAAGAACATGCACACGCAACACTATAACCAATAATTGATCATGCCTTAAGATAAGATCACAGAATGGATTTTAAATGAACAACACCACAAGATAAATTGATTTAAAAACCTAGTGCTACATTTATGAGGTGATCAAGGGAAATTGAAAACCTTCTGATCATTTACCCATAGAGACATAGTGTAAGAGATTTGATGATCAATCATTGAATGAAGTGATATGGAAGGAGAGAATTTCCCTAAAAGCACATGGAAGAGCATCTAGGTTGAGAAAGGATAGGATATAACTGAATTAATAAATAATCACCCATATAGTTCCCTACAAATAATAGATTGCGACAATTACATGGTTTGAACCCCTTTCATATCATGTAATTACTAATTGAAAAGTCTCACCGATGAACGCATTTCTTAGGATTAGAAAATAATGATCCCAACCATCTCATTATGGTTAACTTCTCATGGTTTGTAAAATTTATAATCCTTGAACAAACTCATAAAATATTATTAGAAACCAATACAAGATGAGAACATTTATGATAACATGTAATCCATTCATGATTTGAAATCACACATGAGGCTGAAAATAGTTCAGATTCTACTCAAAAGCACAAACCAACACAAAGGTTCTTCGAACTCAAAGAGAAACCTAAAAAAAATTATACTCGAACACTATTATTTTAAAAAAAATATACATCCATGAACATTAGGTCATTTTACACATTAGAATATATCAATCTTATGGTGTCCCAATGTGCACCTATTTAAATTTGGATGTGAAAATAAAAAATATAATTAAAAAAATTGGTAAAAACATGTCAAAAAATCTTCACCATAAGACTTTCCATCCTCAGGAAGTCATATCAGAGAATGATGTCTTGAAAAAGGTGAGGCCACTTCTCCCTCATCAATTAATCACCCGTCCAAGTCTCATGATAATATGATTAATGTCATAATAACACTTGAAAAAACATAATCAACTTTCTACATAATACATTCACCCAAGACTCAATGAACACTACTGGTTTCTATATGGTAGACATGAATGGCTCTAACTCAATGTCTTCCCATCATTGAATATGAGAGGGATTGGGATAGAAACTCTCGAGATGAGATATGTTGAAAACATCGTAAATTACCATCACTTGAACGTGAAATTCCATCCAATAAGAAACCTACCCAAGACACTCAGTGTCCTCAAATATTACAACATATATTAGAGCCAAAAATCCATATTTTCCAAGTTGACGGTGACCCAAAGGTCAATACACATTCTAGAAAAACCATTCAATAATGAAAAATATCAAAGGACGACATTGCAGATCAGCATAAAATTTTTATCAGCTCTCAGTTGTAACTATATATAGATGTATATCCAGAATCCTCATAGGCATATCCTAAATGAGATTTAGTACAAACAAATAGGGTACCCTCTTATGCCCAAAACATGTGATATTCATGGGTGACCATACAAAGCTTTGAAGGGAGACATTCTGATCAACGAATGATAAATGTTTCTATAATAAAACTCAACTACTGACAGATGGATATTCCATGATTGAAAAAAATTCAAGGAATAAACATAGATCACATCCTAGAGGATCTAAGTGAAATGCTCAATCTGGCTATATATCAATGGGTGGTAAGTTGTAATCATCATTTCATATGTCCTCATATCCTCTTAGAGACTCTTTTAGATCTTTGAATCAAAATTGGGATCCCTATCTAAGACAATGATAGAAGGAACCTTGTGTAACCTCACAATCTCAAATATATACATCTTAAAAAGATCATCTAATCTTATGGTATCCTTAATTAGGATAATGTGAGATAACGTTTTCAACCGATAAATCACCACCCTCATATAATTACCCCCATCAATGAGTTCATGTTAATATAATATCAAAACACATTAACACCTCATCCCATTTCCAAACAAACACCAGATGTGGCTAGAGAAATCTAGAAGTTCCCAGAAGCTCCATCTTTATATTTTGGTAGGTGTAATAGTGGGACACATAATCTGCAATGTCATGCTTCATACCCAGCCACCAGAATCACCATCTCATGTCATAATATATCTTCATAGTTCCAGGAATAACTACCCCTAAACAACTATTAGAGTACAAGAAAAATTATATCCTCATAGATGAGGGGAAAATAAAATGATACCCAAAACAGGGAACACCATATGAAGGGAGAGACCAAGGAGGGATGATGATTGGGTTTTGTGATTTCATTTGAATTCATTATTATGTTATTGACTATGATGAACTAACTCAATGAAGGTATGATGTTAACTGAACATTATAATGAACCATTCCTAAAACACCTCCCTGAGCAACCAGGTGAAACTGAGAAAAGGTTTCCATATGTTTCAAATATTTATTTGATTCCAGAACAGTGTGCGCTGGAAATTTCATATTGAGATCATTATCCATGATATTTCCCTTCATTGTCTTGTAGGTGATGTTCAAGTCAAACTTCTGAAGGTATTCTTCGCACATCCTCTATCTAATATCCAATTATTTCTAACAAAATATATTGCTCAGACTCTTATGGTCAGAAAAGACTATAAACACATACCCAAAAAGATAGTGCTGCAAACATTTAAGAACATTCATAATAATTTTGTGATCTAAATCATGAGTGGTTTAGTTCTTCTTAGGTGGTCAATGATTAAGAGATACATACTATAATTTATGATCATCCTGCATAAGTAAACAACCCATAAAATCTCATTAAACATCACATTATACCATATACCCCTTACTAGTCACATATAAGATCACAATTGGATATGATATCAGAATTTTTTAGCTCATTGAAAGAAGACTAACACGTTTCATATCATATTAATCTCACCCCATTCATAGAAATAACATTCAAAGGTTACACCAAGTTGGATATATCCTTAATGAACCATCAATTATACCCATCAAGAACAAGTAAATTTGAATATTGAACACCTTATGTGGCTCTCCCCATGAGAAAACATCCATCACCTTATCTTGATAAACTAATAATATATTCTCTGAAATAAAATTCCCCAAGAACATTTCTTATTGGATCCAAAAATTATATTTTTTTAAGTATTTCTGGAAAAACTGTGACTCCTCCGGGATTCTAGAACAAAACTATAGTGGTTCTGATGCACATGATCAGATCATCAGTAAACCAAAATAACATCCATGAACACTAAAAATTTTTTTTAGATACACATGGAATCTCATATTCATCAAATAAATAAAATATATAAGAGGGTTATTCTAACCAAACAGTATAAAATATTCATAGTTTCTATAACATCCCCTGAAATCATTATACAGTTTATTAAACTCCAAAACTCTTAGTTGATGATAACCTGAAAGAAAATATATATTTTAATACCACTTTCCCCATTTAATTGATAAAAAAATCACCCACATGAGGAAAATGATATTTGTTCTTAACTATTTCCCAATTTAACTTCTGATAGTCAACACAGAACTAGTGCGAACTATATTTCTTCATGGGAAATAGCATAAGGTATTACCATGGTGAAACTATAGAGAGACAAAAACTTTTCTCCATTAGATCATCCAACTGAATATTGAACTATTTCGGAACCACTGGTTCCATATAATAAGAAGGTATAGAAATTGGATGCATATATGTTCCTAGATAAATCATAAACACTACCTCACTCTCTCAAGGATGTTCATAGAAAAAATTTTGAAAAAAATCCTAAAAATCACAAATAATATTAGGATGGTCAATAATGGAATAAACATCACTGGGCTCAACTACTATTTCATAAAAAACATTAGAGATATGGGAGGGAAGGTCCTAAATGTCCCTACCTTGGATCCCACTCTCCCTAAAACACTCTGGTGCTCTAATCATCAATTAGTGAAATGAATCTATGATAATAACAATCAAAATCATCATGATGAGAGATAATACAATCTGTTCCATTGATGGCATTAAAAAATATAGATTTAGAATGGGGAAATACCAGACTAACCACACATCATCTATCAATGGAGAAAATAATGAATCTGAACCCCCTTCTCTTTACTCAACCCACCAGGTGTCGCTAACTCATATCCATGGACATGAGTTCCATTTAAAGGTGAATCATACCAAAAAACTAGAAATTAATGGTTGTGAATCACCAATATCAAATAAAGAAGCCAGTACCAAATATTTAATACATATGGTACCACTTATTATCACTGGACATGCTTCTAACTCTGCTATAAAATCATATACTCTATAACACTCTTGAGTCCCTCCACTAAGATCACATCAACCAATCCATCTATAAACATAACACTTATACTTTTCCCCTATTCTACACTAATGATGACACATGGTGGAAGATAAGGGGAAGAATAACCAACCTTATCTTCCATATTCATCTTTCCCATCATTTCACTATCTGCCATCTCTACATAATTCAAAATATTTTTATAAATAGCAGTGATATGATATATAGTCGCTAACCCTAAAGGTACTAATATTCCTTCTTTTCATTGTTATCCACTACCTTTGAAGAAAAACATTCTAGCTCGGTGAACCTATTAGTGTACATGGACATTGAATGTATTCCCTATTATAAGTAGAGGAACTACATGGACTTTTCTATCATCAGTGACCATTGAGAAAATATATAGAAAAAGATATTATTTAAACCTCTATAGTTCAATCCCAATAGTATATCTTTCATTGCATTGGAATCCTAGAATTGCTTACACAGACCCTCTTGTCTAAATTCTAGACACATATACATGATACATTTAGGTGTATCTAGAAAGTTAAATATGTGATCAATATTGTCAAGATAGTTCTACACTTATGGTGGTTTATTTATAAACTAAATGGATGGTTTATTCACACATAAAAATTCTCCAAATCGATCCCTTTCTCCTAAATCTCCATGATGTACCATGACAACAAATTTTTGGACATTTGGTTCATTTTGATCGACAACATGAAGTTCCAAAATTGTATCCGAGATAATATTTTTATCTATAGGTATATACCTTTAAGGGGAATCTATTAAATCCTCCCCAAGAACCCATGGAAGATATATATGAGGCATAACACTACACATTATAACAAAATAAATGCTCAAAAAATAAAATAACCAACCTTTAAAGAAAAAAAGTAAAAATTGACATTAAAATAAAAATCTCAGTACAAGGGACACATATACCAGTATCCCATGGTATCTTGAGTCTTTTCGAAATAATATCTAGTCATGAACTCACTGTAACCTACATACCATGTACCGAAAATCCTATCTATAGTCCACAAAATTTCATATACAAGGACCATTGATGACATATAATCTTATGATACCAAACAATGATGAAACAGACCTAAATACCCTCCCAAATTTCTACCCAAACCAAATTTACACATAACCAAAGGGCATTCATGATCCCCATAGGTTTGTGAATAGCACCTGACATCAACAAAAAGTAGAGGGAATGATTTATTCCAAACTGGAAAAAATAAAACGTGACACACACACACACACATAAATATACACGATAAGAAAAAATAGTGGAATAAGAACCATGTATATTTGTCATAAAAAAAATTAAAAAAGATAATCGATACAACTCAAAAGTAGCTAAACATTCCTCAAGTGACAATTCAATCAGAAACGTAGACATAAAACCAAAATAGCCACTACATGTGATAGTGTAGGAATGCTCCCACTATCTCAACATAATATTCCCAGACTCAGATTACCAAAACCATGCTTCCTCATTATGACGCCTTTCCTTTCCTAGAAAAAAAGATATAAAATAGTCTATACACCACCGAAAGGGTGTGAAGGGTGTCAACTAATAGGCTCATTTGAATCCCCCTAGGTATTTCATGTCAAGTCTATATAAAACAATCTGATATATGTTGAACAATAAAGAAAACATGGCATGAATAATAGTTAAATAGTTTTTATATCAAAATAATTTTAAAGAATATAATTTCTCCATTTTTCTAATTTACACAAAAAAATTTCTAGGATAGTATAAAATAATTTAATGTGCATAAATTAAGTCAAATAAAATAAAATCATTCATCAGATACCATATAAAATACATAGAAGTACATGATAAAATACCATAATCTGAAGACCTGGTAACATCACACCAATTATCAGTAATGCTCAATATATCTATGAACCTCATTCAAAAAAATATAAAAATGGATGCATCTAGTCTCTAGATATATTCATAAAATCTATATAATATAGGAACACCCCATAAAGTGACCCCCAACATGTATATTAAATCCCAATATCAATGTGCATAAGGAGTAAAGGGGCACAGAATGAGTGAACCCCACAACAAATTGATGATGTCTATTACTAAAAATTCCACCTAATTACCCAATGATTTCAATGTGTTTTATTTTCCAAACCATTTAATTAAAACCATACATTAGAAACTATTTTAGAAATTGATATCATAATGATTTGAAAATGCCTTTTGTTTTAAAAAAATAAATACATACCCATATTTTCTCAAACACTTATTTCCACAGAGAGAAATCATTCATTAAAATGTATTTATAAAATATATTATAAAACAATATAAATATCATTCATCTAACATAGGATTGATATGGAATCATTTACCTAAAACATTATTCACACTCACCTATATCTAGATCCACCAACTGGAATGAAACTGAATTTCGACAACGATTCCCCAAATGTTGATCCCCATGTATCATAATCACATCTAGAAAATGAATATGATGATAGAATGGGTAGATCATAACAAACCTCAAAGAACAAGCACCCATTTCACCACACCCAAAAAGGATCATCCCTTATAAGAAGTTCACATAGATGATCTAGATTGAACAAGGCCATGAGATCAAATGTTCTGAAAACATATAATAGCTATATTGTTATGGTCAAGGGTAATTAAGAAACAAGAATATCACCTACCCATAAAGATTTATCACGACAACCTTGATCACCAATCAATGAACGAAGAAATACAAAAGGAGAGGTGGTCTCAAAATTATAATAGGAGAGATCCTAGGTTGAAAGATGAGATTCTATAGCTAAATGAATAATTAATCCTCCATGTATCACCGTAAAAACAAACTATAAGAATTACATGGTGTGAATCCCTTTCACATCATGTAATTAATGATTAAAATATCATTGAAAAATGCATCACCTTAGATTAAAAATATTTATCCCAACCATTTCATGATATGTAAACATCTAAAGGCTTGTAATATTTTCAAAAAATGAGCCCAACTCATGAAATAAACCCAAAAACCATGAAATGACATGAAAATTGTTCAGGACGTGTAAACATTCCACAACATATAATCAATTCATGATTTGAAATCAACCAACAAGTTCTAAAAATCATGAGTCTGTTCAAAATCCCATACCAACACTAGTGTTCTTAAATAACAGAGAGAACCACAAAAACCATTAAATTTTTTTATACCTTTACTCCATTAATTCAAACAACCATATATCCCCACACCATAGTTTGCTTTCGATAGCAATTTCTCTCCATCCTTGGGAGTCCCAAAACACACCCAAATAAAGAGGGGAATGAACCAAGAGTAGATGAATACCAAAAAGTGGGTAACTAGATGTTACAATAATAATCATAAAAATAATTATAATAATAAAGTTGGTATTATATGATCATATCCCCTATAAATCATATGCAACATCAATGTCTATTTTCATTGATGAAAATTCATTATAAAGATCATTAGAACATTTGTATAGGAACCTACTTTTTTCATTTGAAATAAATTATTTAAAATAAAAAAATTATATAATATGAGGATAATGATTTCATTGGAAATATTCTTGGTTACTTGTAATGGAATCTTCAAATAAATTATTAGTCAATATGTTAGGAAATTTTGTTCCTTTAAAATAAGGATTTATTTCAATGTTTTTGTATAAACTAACTCGTTTGGAGGACTTGAAGAGGATTATATTTAAAAAAAATTAAAGAATGTAAAAAAGGTTATAAATTTAATTAATCAAAAATTTTAGAATAGTGAAATAATTCTTCAAAATATTTATTTAAAATATAGACATATTAGAAAAATATTCTTGATATAATAGAAATGAGAATGTTTTTTTCCTTAAAATTGTTCATTTTTAATATTGAGTGATTGGAGGGATGAAAAATATAGGAAAAATTTATTATATATAAATAAATATAGAATAAGAAAATCCATATTATTTATGAGAGATATATCATAAATATTAATCAACAAAAATTTAGTCATAAACAAGTTCAGGGAAAAGTGAGACTATAACATAAAACCCTTACCTCAATTTCAATTTGATTCATAAGTTCCCTAAGCTCCTATAAAATAAATTCAAATTTATTATAATTATATGATATAATCAGATTCATAGAAATAATACCATATAGGTTTTACTTATCAAATCTTATCACTGATTCCTTAATAATCATTCTTTATCATCACCATTTTGAGTGTTTACTAGTTTGTATTTCTTTTATGGTTATATTAAGAAGTTATAGTCCTAGAATATTTATCATGGTTATATCAACATTGTAATTATAATTATGAAATAAATATAATATATAATAATTATATACATATTAAAAAAATATACATAATATTCATCGATATAAAAGTGATTATCACCTTTCTTCGAGAGGGTAGTTTGTATGTACACATGAATGCTACTTTCCTTTTATGATGAAAAGAATAAAGAAACAATAAATAATATTTTTTCATTAAATAATTATAATTATATCATTAATATAATATATATTTATTAAATAAAAATTTATATCCTTCAATGTGATGTGGTTATGGAAAATGAACCAAATCTCTATGTGGATGCAGTAGTCGACATGTACGCATGAGCGTTGCATTCACTCACCATTTTACTAAAATGAGGTGTAAAATGGTTTTACCATAATCCTAACATAATTTAAATATATTTATTCTACTATATACAACGTTTTATTATATATCCTATGTATTTAGTGTAATTAGAAGAAGAAATAATCACTGAAATAGTTGATAAATATAATTATAACTTCTTTGAGAGACTACCTTTGGCTTATATCTGAAGCCTTCTCATGATAGTATTATGGTAAAAACCAAATAGAAATAAAGAAATCAAGGTATATATAAATTTTTTTTTACTTATTTTAAAAAATAGAGTTTTTTACATTTTTATATAAGATATATGAAGAGGATCTCTTTTTATAAGTGTGGATAGAGACATATATACAATCACTGATAAGGTTTAAATAATATAAATCCATTTTTTGGTTAAAGTGATACCAAATGGAAAAGTCATCAAAGATAACATAATATAATATCAAAATATATTAATCCATAAATATTATTAACAGTTTAATTGAAATTTTTACACATATCTCTAAGTTAACATAGCCACATTAAACCCATTTCGTCCCTAACCATAGTAATGAATTTTTACTATTTTTACTATTCATTATGACAAAAATGAGTGTGGGTTCATTTACAAATTTTTAAATTTTAATTCACAATATGGAGAACATTAAATTAAATTAATATAATATAAGATCTATAATATATATTTATAATATAAATTCATAAAATGAAATGAAAAACATAATTTAGAAAAATAAATTTTTAATCATAAAACTGAGTCTAATTCCATTCCCTTAATTATAAAAATTATTAAATTAATGTTAAAATATCAAATTGAATATATAATAAGAAAATTTTATTTACATAATTAATTAATAATCGTTTATATAATATATTATGATATAAAAATAATGATCACACAAAAATGGTTTTTTTAAATAACTCTCTTCGCATTAAATTGGTTTTTTCTTCATTAATAACCATTTGAAAAATATATATGAATAATTATTAATTCATTAAATTAAAATATATATTTTAATCATTTTAAATATACTTTTTTATATTAAAATACATAGCACTTTGAATAATACATATGTTTTGAAAAAGTGAATTTTAATCACTATAGGATTTTATTTAAAAAATAATGATTATTTATTAGAAATTAATAAATAAATTTGAATTAAGGAAAGTGTATTAATATATATTTCATAATTTGGAAAATATTTTATGTACCCATTATTATACCATATAGGGTATAATTTAATAATATATCATGTTTCATTTAGACTTCTTTTTTCATGTAAATAATGCTATCAAATATTTCAATTATATTTCAATGGAATACATATAAAGTATTGGGGTGTTATATTTTATCTATATTCTTCTTTATACCATGATGAAATTTATATTATTTTATGTATAATAACTTCTTCTCTATCCCTATGAATCTATCAATGAGTGTCATTGGACCCATTCTCCCATATCCTGTTATAAAATATTATCAACATAAACCAGATTTGATGCCAAGTGAGGCAGCCCAAGAAAAACATGAATATATGACCAAATAATTTTACAAGTTAAAAATTAAATCTCACAAATAATATCATAATCTAATATTCAATGTGTTTATTTTCATTTGATATTATCAACCTAAATATCTCATTACACATTATTACTCCAACATCTCCCACATAGATTTTTTTCTCAACCAAATGTTATTTATAAACCTCTTTGGAAAATGGAAACACTATAAAGGGTGAGTTAATAAACTCAATTATGGAAAACATGT
The DNA here is from genome assembly GCA_963277665.1 of Viscum album. Lineage (NCBI taxonomy): Eukaryota > Viridiplantae > Streptophyta > Magnoliopsida > Santalales > Viscaceae > Viscum > Viscum album. The sequence goes on along the minus strand of OY728128.1, from coordinate 1,465,118,604 downwards.
GAAGGATTCATAATTTTTTAGATCACAATCATTTGAGAAGCATAAGTTTGGGATAAAATGACCTAAATAGAACATGGAATAATAAGTGTTTTCCATATGGTATGATAGATGGAATATTACCTCAAAATATCAAACATATACATTGATGTATGGGTCTAAAAAAATAAGATAATAATCATGAGCCCTGAAACCTAAAATTTTAACATATCATAATAAAAAAATTTGTAATAATATTTTGTAACATACACAAGAAAAAAATATTTACTTTATCAAAGATCCCTGCCATGAACATCATCACATAGTGGATAGAGTATAATATGGGATTGGGTTCACTCTCCATTCCTAGAAAAACAGTGGATATAGTCCTATATGGAATTGGGTCTACTCCCCATTCCTATAATAATAGTGGAATTAATCATATATGGGATTAGGTTGAGTCCCATACCTAAATAATAGTGTACAAATTCCCATGAAGGATTGGGTTTCTTATGAATCCCAAAACATAGTGGAAAGAGTTCCATAGTGTAATGATCTAAAATATTATAAATGAAATTACCTTTTTAATGAATAAATTTATTCTTATTTAATATAGGTTTTGAAAACACATTCTATATTTTGGATTGTTTAGTCTATTATAAAATATGTCCAATAAAATTTAGAAAAATATAAAACATCTTAAACATTGATAGTATCATCTTTTTATAGTGACAATTATGATTAGAATATAATAAGGGTTATGGTAATGTCTAATTGAAATATAAAAAATAAGTGATGGTATCAAATAGTAGGATCATACCCCATTAATCCTAGTTAATATATTTTTCAAAAAATCTGACATCACAATGATTTACCCTTGACCACAACCAAGATGATATTAAATAATTGAAATAAGAACAAAGTTGAAAATTGGATAACTTCAAGATTATCAAGGTCGCAACCCAAACAATGTTCGTTGAAAAACCCCAGGAAAGTTTCACCAACGAACGTTAACGTTAGGGTATTTAATTGTATAATAATGGATTTTATATTTTGACTATATTAGTTTGAATTTGTATGTTCTTTTGTAGTAAAATAATGATTACATTTCTCCCTTTTAATTATTACATTAAAAATACAATTATATTTTAGTTATTGAAAATTAGATTTCTAAATGAAGAATCTATAACAATATTTTTGGAAAATATAAAAATTTAACACTCTTTTTAATAAAAAAAAATTGAAATAAATATTTCTTTAAAATAATTTTATAACTAAAATATATTTATTTATAGACAGATGATTATAACATTTTTTAAACTCCAATGTTTTTTATAAGGTTTATAAAAATATTATTATCATAAAGTATATTGTTTTGTTGAAACAATGATTTTTAAAGTGTAAATTAATATATTTGGGGAATTAATTTTATAAATTAAATACTAATTTTAAATTAGTTGATGAACATTACTCAATGGTAATTTTTCATAATTTTCTAAGAAAAAAGAATGTTTTGTTAAAAATAAAACATGGTACAAATATGTAATATATATTATTAAATAATAATAGAAAAAAATTGATTTAAAAAATGGTATAAAATGGAGATATGACCAAATATATATTTCCCATATATAACTATTTTTATGAAGTTATTTAATTCTTTTTATAAACCTATAATGATCCCTCCAATGTCTATATTATATTCTCATATTTTAAAACAATTTATTTATGAACATGACTCACTTACACATCACCATTGGTATTATTATAATATTTTAGGTTATTTTACTTCTAAACAATTGAGAAAAACTCTTATTTTATATAAAACATTAGAGAAAACCTTGGAATGATTTGTAATTTTTATTATTAAACCATATAGAGTCCAAAATGTGAGTTTAGAAATTAATAATTAATTCCCTTATTTTTCTCAGTTAATACAAAACCAAACTCACACTCCTACTCACTAATACATTGATCATGATTTCATATCCATATAACACTCTAAAAACCTCCCATAGTGTTCCCAACCTGTTAAGAATTCTTTCTAATTATTTTAGAAGCTCCCTCTCAAGGTAATAGATTCCCTAGATCTTTCCCATTGTTTATGTAATTTATATATATTAACCTTTTTAATTCCAATTTCTCAGGTTATAATATTTTAAAAAAAATTAACTTACTATGTTTTTTATTCCTAATTAATGATATATTACCATTCACTCTCATTAAATAATTACTCCAACCTTCATGTACAGTCGTTATGCGACCAAAATTATCTCTTTATTTTAAATGAAAAACATTTTTGTTATGTATTCCCATGAACATTTACACTAAAGGGGATTCAATTATATTTAAATATACATAATTGATTGGGGAATCCCATTTATGTAACACAAACTCATTAATAATGGGATAAAATTTTATGAAAGGCATTATTATGTTGTATGATATATTTGATCATAAATATATCTTATTATTTTCAATGTGATAGGCTGGCATATAATTATATAGACCTCCAATGCATTGAGAAAAGTTTTTATCTCATGATATACCATGTATGGTTCATGATATCTTATAGTACACACACTATGTTATGATGTATCAGTGTTTAGACTTGACTTATTCATATGATTTCATGTTTAACATTGTTTCAATATTCCTATGTTTCCTTGGGGTTATCATATTATATCATGTTTCAATATTAATGTATATGATTCCCACCGGTTTATTTCATCTTGATATTCCTCTTGACTCATCGACATTACATTTATCATGTTATTATTTTATGTTTCTCTTCCCAGGATTTATAGATCACCCCATATTATGTACATCCCAAGGTTATCTAATGAAGTATTAGAATATCAATGGATTCTAAGAGAATTTTATGGAGTATTGAATAATGTTTTTTTATCCTTATTTCAATTTAATGATCTACATATCTAATATTTCTGAGATAATATGCCTCTCTATCTTCCATGATTTTATTATGTGTGTCTTTATGTAATATATCATGAAATAAAGTGTATAAAAATATGTTCTATTATAGTTGGTATCTGGGTATGTTCTAGTTGTTTTTTTGGATGAAGATACGAAAACTTTTTTCAATGCCTTATAGATAAGTACAAACATAGTAAAACATCAATAATTTTTTAAAGTATATAGTAAGATATTTCATTGATGAAAAATATATGAAATGACAGTATAAGTAGATGTGGATCTGGCACAATTGTACCTAGGGGTAATAACCCTAAAAAAGACACATTGGGTAATATCTCAATTTTCACCTGGTGTATGAAAAAGAGGCCTTCCTGTATAATTTTTTAACATTATTGTGGGATATGATTTGGTAAATTAACAAGTTCTATCTGAACCATTTTAATGTGAACATATGTACATAAAAATTGTAATTTTTGGGAATTTACCATGTATAATATAGATTTAAACTATGATGTTTTATAGGTTTCATAAAATTTTTCATTTATGGTTTGTCCCATCAATGATTAAAATTTCTATTTTATATGTTTAATAGTTTTAAAATTATCATTCCCAAGATTATTTTAGATGAATTAAATGAATATAAATAGAATCAAACAGTAAAAGGAGGTCTTATCACCCGTTAATGAACATTAAATTTATTATATAAATATAGTTATACACATTAATTAATATCATACAATTTTATTAGAACTATTCAAACAACACCTAACAACATAGAATTTAAGTTATTGGTGAGAAAGAAATGATGAAATTATTGCATCCAAAATATATAACTCCTCCCATTTTTATATTTGTGGGATGAACATCATATTGAACCGTGTAATACTTCATTTAACATAATTTTATGCAATTATAAGTATGGATTATCTTTCCTTATATAGAAAAAACATAAATTTAAAATAGGAGGAAATAACCCTTTATATCGTGAATATACAAATAATTTCATACTATTAAAATGAGGAGGGTTAGTCTCTTTTTTAATCATCTTCTCAGTAGTAGATATTAATACCTTAAGAGTAAGAATATCTATCCCAAATTATTGATAATATAGAAAGGATTATCCTTTAGGATCATTACGAGTTAGAATATACATCTCAAAAATGGATATTAATACCATATGAGTAAGATTATCTATTCCAAATTATTAATACTAATTAAAGGATCCAAAAAATTATCCACTATTGAAATTGAAGAGATGAAGAAGAAACTATATGAGAATATGAATAAAATGTTTATCTTCCCATGTTCTTCAAAGTGGGGTGTTCATATTCACCTATTGAAGAATAAGTATGTGTCAATGCACCTCTAAAAATATTGTCACAATCTCAATAAGATCATGATAAAGAAAAAGTATCATCTTCCATGGATTGATTACTTTTTTTATCATCTTTGTGCAACCTAGTACTTCTCTATGGTGGATCATCTATTTGGATATTATCAAGTAAAGGTATAGAAATGGTATATCTGCGAAAATATTTTTAACATAAGGTTTGAAAACCAATATTTTATAGTGATACCATTAATACTCTATAATTATCCATCTATGGTAATGGACTTAATGAAAAGAATATTTAGGGATTACCTATAATTTTTTTGGTAGTATTTATAAACCATATTATTATATAGTCCAAAAGAATATAGGAATATGATGATTATTTTAAAATCCAAATTGAAGGCCCTATATAAGGAAATGTTATATGAGTAATATAGTAAATGTGAAATTTGAATGGATAAAGTAACATTCATGGAGAGTGTTGTCATAGGCAAAGGGATATATAAAGATCGGTTTAAAAAAATGCAATTAAAGGATTGACTAAAAAATAATTTTTGATGAATATTCATATATTTCTTGGATTAATATGTTACTATTGTCGATTGGAGATAAATTTCTCAAATATTTTAATCCCACAAACCAGATAACTCGGAAAAGAGTGATGTCTTTCTTGACTAGTGAATAAGGTGAGAGATTTAAAGTGTCAAAGAAGAGGCTACTCATTGTAACTATTCTTATATTACCCACCTCTGGGGAAGGATTTTTGATCTAGAGTCATACATATAAAAAAGTAATATTTCTTTACTTGTGAACAATGAAAATATTAGAATAGATTCCTCACACCAATTATAGATCCCCTAGAAGAACTACGCAACACATGATCTATAAATTTATACAGTGATATTTTCATTGAAAATTTGTTTGCATATTCTCTGTGGGGAGAAGTGTTACATATATATAGATCATAAAAGACTCAAGAATTTATTCATATAAACGGATATCAATTTGAAACAATGAGGGTGGTAATATCTAATCTGGGACTATAATTTTTAAATACATTACCATTCATGGAAGGTGAACAAATTGGGTGATTCTCTAAGTATAAGGATTAATAAACCCTATAATTAATCAATATTTAATGACATATAATATTATTATACATTCAAAGGATGTTCATGGAAATAATAAAAAGGTATTATCATACCTGTCTCAAATTACTGCTCAACCATCCATTCTTAAGAGGATCAAGGAGGAACAAAAATATGATAAGATGAAGTATATATGTTTTTAAATATGGATTCATAAGCTCTTGAAAATAGATATTTGTCCCATGAAAATAATATTAAAGGAGGGAAGGTCTTGTTTTTTTGAATATTTCATCCTTTTCTATTCATCTAGGAAGCACTAGGATGTATTGTTGTCTAAATAATAACTTATGGGGGGATAAAAAAAGGAGGTAGGGTATATAATTTTATATCTTTGTTTGGTATGATAACAAGTCAAGTCTTAATGATATAATTCTAAGGGTATAATGAAATTATTTCCCATACATATATGGAATTAGAAAAAAAATAAAAATATATTTTTTCACATGAATTCCTAAAACTTTTAAAGAAATAAGGAAATCTTGGTTTTATTCCATCATATTACACAGTTAATGAATTTAATTTCTATTAATGAATACTTTTACCTTGACAAACACACTGTGATATATTTGTGGTATTTTGTAATGCTGCATGGAGTACCATGCTCAATTTTATCTGATCAAGATCGATGGTTTACGTTCATGTATTTGATAATCTTTCATCAATAATTTTATATAGGGCTATGTTTCTATACTTCTTACCAACATAAGATGGATGTTAAGTCTATAATAATGAATCAAACTCTAGGGGATATGTTCTGATACTGTTTTATGTTTTTCCATGGATGTTGGGATCGATACCTTCCCCTGTGAGAGTTATCATATAAAAATAGTTTCCATTCTACCATTAGAATAATACCCTATCATGATATTTACATGAGGAGTTTCTATACTCAAAAATAATGGGTTGAATTTTGGATATTTATATGACATGATCTTATCCAATAGATGATAGAGAAGGATTAAAAAATTTGATATCATTTTATATAATACAAAATTTTATAGAAAAACTATGTATATAATAATCAATGAATCCTAGAGTTTGAGGTTAGAGAGAAGGTGTTACATTATATATTGTTGTGGAATAAAATCATGTGGTTTAGGAAGAAGGAAAATAATAGTTAAAAATTCATCATCACCTTGGAGATCTATAGTTACATTATAGTTGTGGCCTATCAATTAATAATCCCACCTAACCAATCTCAAGTACATGATGTGTTCCATGTATCCCTCTTAAGGAAGTACCAACTAGACTCCTCATATGTAATGAATGTAGATGTGGTACCCTTGTAGAATTATCTTTCATACGAGGAATAGATAGTGAAGATCATAGATCACAGATAAAAAGTTCAATGAAAAATATTACTCACCATGTAAATATGATGGGGTGGAACCACACGTTTAATGAAGAAACATGGTAATAGGAGGACACAATTTAAAAAAAGTAACCTCATATATTATAGTGTATGAAATGAAATTTATATGGTCAAATTTCTATGTGGGGAAAGAATGAAACGAATAAAAATTTTACTAATGAAATTTCTTTTTTGAATAAATAAATTCCTTATAATGTAATGTATTTATACAAAACACATCCGCTACTTTGGTAATTCTTAACATATATAAAATATTTCTAGTTGAATTAGAAAAAACATAATGCATATTAAATTTTAATAACATATGAATTCTTCAGTGGACACTAAGGGAAAAAGATTATAGGTTACGATAAAGAATATTTTATATAAGTAGAAAAATTGATGTCCATAAATAGTAGGATCGTACCCTATGATGAATAATTATTAGTGCATATGAGGAAAATAGGGTCACTGTTCCTTGACCTTGACCAATAATAATCTTAACTTCAAAAACTAAAACATAAACAATTCCATTTAATGGAGAAGATCAATCTTATCAATAGCACAACATAGACCTTGCAAACTAAAACCACATAATATACCACAATAAAACACATTACCCTTATGGAACATGATAGTGTAATAATATATTATGGATCTAGATCTTAGAATTATAATTTTTTATTTTTTATTTTTAATAAATTAATGATTATATGTATCCATTTTTATTATTACATTATATATTAAAATATATATGAGTTGATGAAAGTAATATTTTTGATATGATGAAACCAAAATTGTATTTTTGGACGATATATGGTTTTAAAACCCTTTTTGATAAATTCATGAATTTTGAAACAAAAATTACATTCATATAATGCTATTATAAAATAATAATTATTTATATACAAATGAAAATATAATTTAATGATTTCCAATGTAAAATTTATAAGGGTTAGAAACTTTTTATTATTAAAGAATAAAATATTTTCTTGTAAAAAAGGAATTTTATTTAAATGTTAATATTCCCTTATTTAGTGAATTTTCTTGATAAAATAAATTATTTTTGACATCATCACCTAATTATTTTCTTCATTAATGAATTTTTCCTAATTTTGGCACACATCCGAATTTCGGGGTAAAATTTATGTATAAAATAATTATACAATCTATATTATGACATCATAATTATCACAACCCAACCCATTAAGGTCCGACCTGTGACTACACTAATCTCGCCTCAAATAGGAAGGGGTGTGGGGACCAGTACTGAGTAGGTGTAATTTATAAATGGGAACCCTTATCCTAATGTACCTGTACACAAACACACAACTTCTAGCCCACAAAAGTATGATATGTAAAAAAAACAATGTATGCATACATCTAAGATACCACAACAGAGTACGACAATAAAATTAATGAAAGAAGAAAAATGGGCCAAATAAAATCCCAACAAAAAACTATAAAAGTCCAACCTACTCCAATTGAGAGGACTAATTTAAATTCATGCTCCTGGTCAAACACCTCAGTCGGTCAAATCAATCTATGCTCCACCCTCTCTAGGTCCTCTCAGGACACCATCAAAAGAGTCTTCATTTGCATAAGATAGAACACATGAATGAAAATCCCATGTAATGGTGAGTATAAAAAATAAATATGACACCCTAAAAGAACTAAAAAAGAACCATGTACATCCATATCAATAAAATATATAACAATAAATGTATAACAAAAACACACAGATATACTTAGGAAAGATACCACACCACCAAGAGGTCATAACCAACATCTAGCCATAAGATTCTACGTGAAGAAATATCTTTTTTCAGGATAACTCACTCCAAAAGAAATGATATCATCAGAGGCACTGGTCAAATAGGTAGAGATCATTGGTACCCACCCATGAATTTGTCTGAGAAGAATCTGAAACATAGATAAGGGCATACACCTAGAACCACTAGGGGACACCACAGACCCAATCTGGATCAACCTGCTACATGAGGGATCATATGCCAATGATTTCAAAAATCCCTACTAATATAGCATGCTAGATGGAGGATGAACAACCAACTCATGTAGGTCACAATGATTCCACAAACTCTATCTAGGGAAAAAAATATTGGTTAGCAGTCCAATTTGACAGAGGGACACCATAACTCGATCTGAGACTCGGCCTCTAGAGTGGATCACAATCTAGTGATGCGGACATAATTCTGTACTACACCCTTAAGGAAAAAGACCATATGAATGTACTCATCCAACAATATTCCAAATGAAGAAAATGAAGATCCACAAGAACTCTTATAGTAGATACACGATGTATACTTGGGGTACTCGGTGTGTCCAACTATCCACTTTTCTGAACATTTGTAATATATTCAAATGAAATTTATTCTCACTATACATAGTGTTTATAATGAGTACAAAACATGTAGAGACACATGGTTCCCTATACATATTTCTTGATCGTGTCTATGTATCGTACTATGTAATCCAATATGTGTCCATGTACAAGTACACAAAATTCCATCCAGTCGAGTACTTTAACCCATTTCTTTGTCCCATCTGAATTACACGTCGAGTCGCATGGAATGATTTACATGATGTGTGATAGGGTTCACACACTGTGCGATCCTTATCTTTTCCCAAAACCCTATCATTTTAACTAGGGGGACCACCAGAAATGTAATATCAAAATACCTACCTTTTTCTCAGGATTTCCCATTTCCGCTAGGACCTCCACCACATCTTCTTGTGAATTAATGGAGTCGCTTCCATTGGTGAAACATGTAGATCTGGGTTCATCCAGTCATTTTCAATGCCTATCTATGGAAAATGGGACTCAAATCTACTCATAAAATGGATATTCACCTCATTATTTGTTTCATGTTGATAAACCTGAAATCGGGTATCCAAAACCATCTAATTCAACACATATTCAATTGTTACATCACTATTGAATATTTCTAATCTTTGGTTTATGATCTTGGATCTTTGTTCCATGAAATGGGTGTGCAAAAATCGATTGGTCGAGATATGTCGAACTTCAGGCCAAATGAAGGATGCATGTGGTGAACGAACCATGGGAGAAAATAATAGTAACAAATGATAGGAATGAACCCAATAAATTGTCATGTCAATATTGATCCATTTCAATGATAATAAAAATGAATAAATCACGTAATTAAAAACAATTCGACCAATGTTGATTAATCTAATGCATACCACAAAAAAATCCCTTAAACAATACGTTAGTTGATTGATTTATGTTCTTCATAGAAATCAGGAACGAGGAATAAATCCAATCAGAACAAAATTCTTCATGGATTCTAGATCGATCATTGATGAAGAGTAGTTGTGCTGCTATCATTTATGGGATCCTCCAACTCCATCAGTGCAATGATCCATGATTCAATCCAGATCTGTTGACGTCTTCCAAAAATTCTCTCCCCCAATGGCTTCTAGGTCTCCACAATTTAGTGTAAAATCCTGAGAAAACATCCCTTCCCATAAATTTAAAGAGAAATAATGTCTCTACATCAAAAAAATAAAATAAATTCTTTAGTTAATTTATTTTATTAATTTTATTCTAGTGATGCCATTTTTCATCAACAGTACACAAAGACCATGTTTATGTCTCAACTAGGGTAAAAATCGAATAATGAACTCAATAATGCCCTCATATTTCTAATCTTGTACCCTATTTGGGTGTTATAATACTTTTTATGAAAACTATGTGGATATGTTATTTAATATATGTAATATATTTTAAAAAATTCATGTAAAGGGCCTCCAAATCGAATGTCGTCTCATTAGCCACTATAAAAAATAATCTATATAATATCCGAAAACAATACAGGGAAAATATTAGAAATTACATTTCAATAGATTTGGGATTTGCACCCTAAAAATCCAAAAAATTGGCAACACAAAGAGATATGGGTACTAATCAGGAATATAAACCGCCCTCTCCAATGTGTGATCTTAAAGATTCTCACGATACCACCCGACCTGAATAAGGGGAATCGATCTCCCATAAAGGATCCTATCATGTGGATCCTTAATCTCCACTGGGTAATATGAAAGGGTAGATCCATCCTCAATGTCCATCTCACCCCAGTCAATAATGTGGATTGTTTTTGCACGTGACTTCTCAGTTGTGACATATGGAAGACATAGTGTACCCGATCCAACTATGGAAGTAGATCTATATAGTAAAAAACATTGAGGAATATATCTAGTATCTAGAATAGACTAATGAATATCTAAGATAATATACAACACCAACCAAATATCCTAAATCCACATTGATTTGAGACACTCATGAACACATGGAGTAATTCCTAGAACTCAATCAGTCTTCATTGACGGTCCCGATATGACTTCTGATAACTCTGTACATTCTTCATTCACTCTTGGATGATCTATACCTTATCTATTGTATCCCACACCAACTCTAGGCCCATGAGTGCTGACTCCCCTAGATCTGTCCAAAAAATTGATGACATGTAGGGTCTCCCATTAAAAGCCTAAAATGGTTCCATACCAATGGTTGAATGGTAGTTATTGTTGTTCAAAATCTCCACCAAGGTAGGAAATCCTCTCAACTATGGCCAAATTCCAACATGTAATCCCATATCTTTTCCTATAATTCCTAAATATTCTACTTTTTATAGTCGTCATCCTCGGGTTTAAACATCATTCTCAAGCACAACAGAGTCCCAAAGGATTCCTACAATCCTCTCCTTAACCAATATTTTAAGTGATCATCATGGTCTGTGACGATCATTTAGGAAAATCCATAGATTCTAAATATCTTCTGCATGTTTAGGGGTCTCAAGGTCTCTAATAATCTTTTCACTTGAATAGCTAGGAAGTGGGACAACACGGTGTGTTTGTCTAATATCACCAGAAGTAATTGTTTCCACTGAAAATACATGGTAAGATCATCATGAATTCCATTGAAATATCACCCCACTTCCAATCTGGCACCTCCATGGGTTGAGCTAAACCCGTTGGAACAAGGTGATCATGCTTCAGTTACTGACTAGTAATGTATCACTAGACAGACACTATAACTCCCATCTTTATACCAAGCCACCAAAATTGACATCAGAGGTTATGGTTCATATTTTCCACACCTAGATGTACCACTATAGGGGATCTATGAAACTCTTACAACACATACAACTTCAATGTTATAGGTAATATAGTCCATCCTATGAAAACGATAACATTCTCTCCACCTTTGGAATATCGATCAGGAACACATCCTATTTAAATAGAAGCACAAAAGGTCTCATATTCAATATATTCTCATTGATAATTACAAACACACTATAAATGTGATGGAGAAATAACCATTTAATTATGATATGACACACTATCCTTGTCCTTGATTGAAGCTACAACAAGGATAACTGCTCTGAATCCTTGGCTAAAAACTAAGAACAAGATATCCTATTGAGATCATCTTCCACCAAATTCCCCTTCCCACTATTATATAAAATCAAAAATTCATAGTCCTAGTGGAATTATATCCATTTCTTCTATCTCAAGTTAAGATAAAAATGAGAGAATATACACTTGAGACTCATATTTTCAATGTAAATGATAAATTTCATGCCCTTCAGGTAGTGTCTCTAAATAATCGAAGTGAATACTACAATTACTAACTAATGATGATAGGATGTGTAGTTCTTCTCAAGTGTACACAAATTTAAAAAACCATAGGCATTATCTCCCTACCTCTACATTAGAAAAAAAATCAATTCTGATATATGATCAATCGCGGAACACTACATATTCAACACCTTCCAATGGAAATATCAATATGGGAGAACTATTTGAACTATGTCATTGTTCCTGAAAGAACTTATAGCACATTTTATTATACACAAAAGGTTCCCCCTATCAATTCAAAGCCGTTAAGGGAGACACAACTCTAGAAAAGTCAGGTGCAAACCTCCGATAGTACCGTTCCAACACAAGGAACATATGTACCTCGGTAACTCTTTAGTGTGGCTCCAAATAAATAATCACCACAAACATATTTTGGTCCACTAGTAATCCAACATATGAGATTACGTGTCCAAGAAAGTGGACATCTCAATTCTAAAATTGACACATTGATATCGTCTTGTATGTCTGGCGATCTATGAGTGAGTCCAGGACCATCCTCAATGTCTCACATGCTATTCCTTGGATTTAAAATACACTAGGATATCGTTGATAAAGAATACCATGAAAAAGTCTAAGAAGGGATGAATGATCTGGTTCATGATTCCCATGATTAGTGTTGGGGAGTTCATCACACCGAATGACTTCACCAAGTACTCATAATGACCATATATACATCAGAGTGTTGTCCTTGATATATCAGCATCCTATACTCGCACCTGGTGATAGCCGGAACTGATATCAGTCTTCGAGAACCATCACTTACCTTTAAACAGATCGATTAGGTCATGTATACTTGTTAGTAGACTCTTATTCTTCAAGGTCACTTATTCCAAGTGTCTATAATCCACGGACAACATCAAATTACCATCCGCCCTTATGGAAAACAGTATAGGGGTTGCCCATGGGAAACATTAGGTCTCAAAAATACATTCACTATACAGTCCTCCAACTACACCCTAAAATCTCAAAACTCTATAGGAAACATCTAATATGATTTTGGAGATATTGGATTCGTCTAGGGATGTAAATTTATGTAAAATTCTATCTCTTGATAATGATGTAATCTTAACCCTTCCTTAGGAAAGAAGTCCATATACTCTTCCAACATCCCAGGGAACTGATATCCCAAAGAATATACTACTCCAAGAGTCATTCTAACCAACTAGAGATTAATCAGATGAACTATCCTATGATTGAGCTCATCCTTCTCTGTTATGGTTTCATTCTCACCCAAAATGGAAAACCTCACACCATTACTATGGACACACCACATCCTCTGCCTAATGTAGTCAACCTGGGCTTGAACATTGGATATCCCGTAATAAGCTTTGATAACATCATAAGGCCTAATTTTTTCAGCAATGTGATATCTAAAAAATATTGTTTCCAATCATCATGTTGTATAGTTGGAAAAAGTGTTCAATCGCTATTTCACAGCCTGTCAGAGTCTCCGAACAAAATGGTCGAGCCGATGGCTCAACAGAAATATATATGTCTTAAACAGGAGAAGTGAAAAGGAAGTAATGGCTAAAAAATGTTTCTAAAACTACTATAGATAAAGTATAAAATACACATATTGTACCTCGAATAATCCCTGGAGCCTCAAGATCATAGGTCTCCATAGACTACAGCTGGCCTCATCCTTTCCCTTTAACTCCATGAGTCGGCCGTGGACCATCTATAGGTGGCGATGGAAATAGGTTGAGCCTTCAACCACCTCCTACTATCATGGTAGAAACTCTTACATGTCTTCTGCCTTTTAAAACATCCAACACTTTCCTATGTGTACAGCTCAACATTTCATCGACCATCTCATGAAAAATTTTACGAAACGTAGGACAATCTTGAGCTAGATGTCCCTGACTGTCATAGGAGAAACACTTCATATCCCTTGACTTGTTTGAGCCACCCCGAGATCACTTCACCACTAGACCTGAGTCCTAGGATCTCCTCCTGAAGTGTCTAACATTCATTTATCCTTGCGATTTTCATCAGCTACTTTCTACTAAGGTCTCTACGATAGGTAACACACTGCTATCTCCTATTTCTAGGGGCTTCTCTTCCAGAAATCTCTCTACTAACAACGCTCTCACTTGCACCCAAATATAGGTTGTAATGAAAAAAGATACCATTTATCCTATGATGTCTTGACATAATTCCATATTAGAGGTCCAAGAATTGAGGAATAGGTCCCACAACATATCTAATGAGTAATGTGATAGATCAGTAAACCTCATTGAGTTCACCTCCATGGTCATACCATCCTAGTGCAGATATTGTATCTATTTTATTTTTACCAATAAAATTGTGGATATATATAACTACTATCTGAATATACCCTCAATGTATGTCCATGAGAGGGTTGTATTATTGTGTTATTGATTAAACATGCTTACCATTTCCCATTATATCCCTTAATAAGTCTCATCGTGAGGCATTTCATCTGATCATTCAGTTTCCTCACAAGGTGGAAAACATGACTGGAATTCTCTAGAACATCTTCATCTAACTGGGGGTATGGATTTCCTCGAAACATGGGAGGTACATACCTTTGGAACACGTGAAATTAACTCAATGTATGTGCATCCTCCATTGGTTCTTCTAGCTCTAATTTTTTCTTAATGGGTGGTGGAATACTGGTAAACCAGCAGGAAGTGTTATCTCTCGTATAATCCCCTGTACTGATGCCTCTAATCTAGGTAGATCATCCTCAGGATCACATAGTGGAATCCTTGTTGGATGTCTACATAGAGGCATCATAAAATTAATACGTTATATATCATGGTAAATAGAGTATATTTGGGGATCTGACTCAATAAAAAAGTGTAAAATTGAACGATTCATATATGTTAGATGTACCAAAAAGTTTACTAGTAACCAATGTTTAAAAGTATCGAGTCAAAATGAAGGTGACCAGAGTCTTGGTGTTGGAATACTTCAGCCACCACACCAACACTAGAGTCCCTAGTCTATAATTCAAGTTCTAAACACTAAACACTATTTCCCAAAACCAAACTCACCGACTATGTTTCTAAGGTAAAACAGAATGCTCTCATACCACTCTATCGTGACCCGACTCATTGAGGTCTGGCCCATTTCTACCCCAAGCCCACACAAAATAGGCCAGAGGATTTGGACTAGTGTCGAGCAGACATATCCCCCAAATTGGAGGAAATAACCAAAAGTACCATTACACATGTAAACATCTCCAATACCACACAATGCAGCAATTTAAAACAGTTTAATCAGTGAAATCATATATCTAAAATCCTAGAAAAGTGTATAATAGTACATGTTTTGAATGTGGAAAATGGGGACTGATTAAATCCCAACAAAAACTATAAAATTACAACCTACTCCAAGGGAGAGGACTACACTATTTGAAAATAAGCCTATTAGAACAGTTTAGAACCATCAGTATAGGTCCCAAATCCGTTGATATAGTCAGTATAGTTCATTACCAACAGTTTCTAAACTTCTGGTATTGGTCATATGAAATACCTATACCAAAAGTCTTGAAAACCATTTGTATATGAAATTTAAAAAACAAAAACCTCGGTTGGTTTTGTAACACATACCTCTAATTTGTATTACTATGACCTAACCACTAAGCTACAATTTTTTTGAAACATATTATCATTAATATATATATATATATAGGTAAATTAATTCATGATGGAATCAATTTTATTTTATAAAATAATTCATTAAAAATTAAAAGACCTATATAAAGGGTTTTCCAAACTGTTGGTATAGGTATTTTGAATTTTGGGACTAATACCAATATTTATTGAAAAAATGTTGGTATAGGGTCATTAAATATAGTCTATACCAACAGTTTTAGCCATACCATTTGTATAAAAATCACTTATACAATCAGTTTTGGAAAAAACATTGGTATATGGTCATTTTATTTAAGATATACCAAATAATATTCTAAAAATTATATTATAGTGTTCCTATACCAAAGATATTTCCAAACCGTTGGTATAATTTCATTTGATGATATGTATACTAATCGTTGGGACAAAATTGATGGTATAGGTCGATTTTCTAGTAGTTCTAAGTCTAATGATATCTCCAAATAAAAAATCTAGATCCTTCAAGCTCTATCTATTCTCAACCCACCCCCTATCCTACCAAGACACTGTTAAAGGGATAATCATTTTCATAAGACACAGCATGTATGGCCAAAGCCCATGTAGGGGTTATTATAAAAATTCTTAAGACTCACCAAAAAAACTAAACACAAACAACCAAGTAAAATCAGATGAATTAATCATATAAATAACAATATATAATTTAAATGTACATATATAATCAGTAAAGGAATGATGCCACCATGAGGTCATAACCAACTTCCAACGATATGATTCTGCATGAAGAAATTATTGTTCTAGGGGAACTCACTCCATGATCCATGCTATCATCAGAGGAAATAGGAGAATATTTCTAGCTCATTGTGACCTACATAATAACTAGTCTACGAATAATATGATACTCATATATGGGGTCACAACTAGAATAGCTAGGGGACCCCATGAACCTAATATAAATCAACCATCTCTGTAGGGGATAATATGGAAAAAATTACATAAACCCACTAATATGGCCTTCTAGATAGACGAACAATGACATGCTCATGGAGATCATGCCGATTCCAAAAACTCCAACTAGGGAACAACTAATGGTAGAGGATGACACCCGAGTCTCATGGAGGGACACAACAACACTATCTAAGACTCATCCCCTATATGGGATCACAATCTAGTGATGTGGATGTATTGTCACACTACACCATTGATGAAAAATACCCAGGGAGTTTAATCAACCTATACACGTCCCAAATAAGAAAATAAAGAGCCATAATCAATCTTGAAGGGGGTACAAAATGTGTACCTTGGGGTACACAACATGTCCATCTATCCCCCTGCACGCCCATGTGGAAGATCATCAAATGAAATTTAGTCTCAATATAGATAGAGAATAGAATAAGTTCACACCTTATAGAGACACATGATTTCTTATTTGTGTATCATGTTCATGTTTGGGTACCGAGGTCATGTCTATGTATTGGCCCATGTACGCAAAGCTGTATCAGGGTGCAAGAAAATAGTGTTCCATATGGCCATGTACTTTAATCCATTTCTTTTTACTCTCAGAAGTACACAACGAGTCACATGTAAAGGTTCATACACCATGTGATAGGGGTCACACATCATGTGATCCTGATCTTCGGCTGAAACCAATGTTCCAAAACTAAATGACTCACATGGAGTGTAATCCTGAAGTACATGTCGTGTCGCTCTGGATTTTCCAGATTCGTCAAGATCTCCACCCCATTATCCTACACATCACTAGAGATTCCTCTCTTTTCGGAACTTGTAAAACATGATCCACTCCATCCATGACAGTGCTGATTTATGGAAAACTAGACTCAAACCCACTCATAATATGGATCTACACATTGTTATTTGTTTCACATCAATGAACACTGAAGAACATGAAACCAGGTATCTAAAACTATCCAATTCGCCAATTCTTCCATCATCACATCACTATCATATCGTAACAATCCTAGATATGTGATTTCTGATTTTTGTGTCGTGAAACAAGTGTGAAATGATGAATTTATTAGGATATGTAGAACCTGAGGCCAAATAAATATTTCTCATGGTGAACGAATAACCGAGGGAGAAAATCATAGAAAAAGATTATAGGAATGAATATTTATTGATGTTCGTGTCAATTTTTATTTTTTTCATGAGAATAACAAACGAAGAAGTCAAAACATAAAAATTAATTCTTCTAAATCTGTTAAATCTAACCCATCCCATAAAATGCATTATCCTTAAATCAATTTTTTAGTCGATTATTTCTTGTTCTTTGTAGAAATGAGTGACGGGGAATAAATCCATTCTAAACAAAATAATAAATGGAGTTTGAATAGATCATTGATGTAGAAAGGTCATATTTCAATCATTGATGAGATCCTTAAACTCCACTGGCACAATGATCCATGATCTGATCTTGATCTATCATAGCCCACAAAAAATGCTCTCCTCAAATGGATTCTAGGTCTCTTGGGTTCACTGGACATCCCAAAGATAGAATTCTTGTCCAAATATGTAAATATAAATATGTTCGTTGTGTCACAAAAAAAAACTCTATTGATTTTTTAAAATTAAATTTTCACCTAAGAAGATTTTATTTCACTAACCGCCCATGCTAAAAAATGTTAAGTCCCACCAAAGGAAACAACTCATTCTGAACTCAACAATGCCCTTGAATTTCTGATCTGGGCCACCTTTTGGGAGTTATTCTTCGTTTAAATTAATTTTTAATGCCTGTGAAATTTAATATATTTAATATATTTGAAACATTTATTTCGGGCACACTGGGCCTCAGAATCACATGCCTTCTTTGCAGATAGCCTTGAAAATAATTTATAAAATATACAAAAATAATACACAGAAAATCGAATATGTTACAATAATGGCCAAAATTGATGTAATAAATTTTATAAAAGGAATCCATGGACAAATTTATATTTCCCCATTAAAATAATGTTTTTGGTGTACTTTAATTAATTTTATGCATTTAAAACATCCTCTATAACCTATAATATATTTCATGTTTTTAAAATAATTTTTTTTTCAAATCACTAACTTCCACATCACTAATGGTATTATTTCAATATTTTCAATTTATAGACTTATGAAATCTTGAAAATCACTAATATTTAGGCGAAACTATGGGTAAAAGCCATGGAATGATTTGTGGGTTCAATTATTTTATCATATAGAGTTTGAACCCAATGTTTAGAAGTTAATATAGAATTACACATTGTAATAAACACCCACATAATCACCTACTCTTATTAAATAAAAACTCATTTATCATGAATTTACTATCCCTATACCTCTCTAAATTCGTCTTAAGGTTTTCTTAATCTCTTATTAAGCTCTTACCATGCTTATTAAATATCCCTCTCAAGATAATGAATTCTCATCCTCTTTCCTCTTTATTAAATTACTTTACTTTTATTATTCCTATTTATTTCAAATTTTTCATGTTGGAATATTTTTTTACACATCCCATTAAAATCCATATAATTTACATGTAATTAGATATCAACATTCACTCTCTTTAATCCCTTTCATGAAATAATATATACCATTGTTTTGTAGCCAAAATTATCCCATGGTTTTCCATGAGAATCACTTTTATTGTTTATACCCATTATAATTTTAAATCAAGGTTCTTCATCTTGATGTACCAATCCATCATTGATTGGGGACACTCATGGATATAAACCACCATCCTTAATCATTTTATTAAAAATGATTAAATAAATTCATGTGTTGTATGATATATGTAGAACACAAATATATATACATAAAATGAATGTGAAAGGTGGGACTAAAATTATATATCACACTAATTAATTGTGTAATTATTTATCTCATGATATACCATGTATGGTTCATGGGGGTTATCAGATGGACATTATGTCATGACGTCTTGACAGTTATACATGGCATATTCTTGTGATATCATGATTTATGTTGTTTCAAAATTTTTATGTTTTTTAATGTTATCAACTTATATATTTCTTATATGTTTATGTGTATAATTATCACCATTTTATGTCAACTTTATATTCCTTTTCACCCACATATATTACTTTAATTAGGTTATACATTGACTATTTCTTTACCATGTCTTATAGCTCACCCCTTCCTTATATACATACCCAGGTAATCCCTTAGGATGTTAGAAGATAAATGGATTTTAATTTTATGTTATGGAGTTTTAAATAATGTCTTTGTATCCTTATTTTAATTTTATTTGTTGTTTATTTAATATTCCAATGACATTTGGCCTCTCAATATTCTGGGTCTACATTATGCATATCATTTTTTACTCAAACATTCTATAATGTGTATAAAAATAAGACATTCTGTATATAGGATATTGGGTTCCCTCATATTCTAATAATTATTGTGGAAATATTCAAAAAGGGGATTAGGTTCACTCTCTTTCCCAGAAACAAAGTGGAAAGAGTCCCATGGGGTATTGGGTTGACTTCCCTTTTTATAATCACATAATTTCATGACATATAAAATTTAACCAAAGCATTATAGGGTAATATAAGACCACAAATTTCATTTTATATCAATCCATACATAATATTTTAACATTAAATCAATCATTCATCGATTCATAAATAACCTATAAAGATAAAATGGGTTTCATATATTTTTCAAATGGTGTCACATAGAATGATATAAATATTTGAATATAATGATAAAAAAACTAAATTTCATAAATAATTGTAGCATAAAAGAAATAAATATATATATTTATTAAAATTACTCTATAAGAGATATATATTAAGGTTGTAGATAAAAAATGGAAGAGAAGTAAACAATGACGCTTCAATAAAACATTTCTTAACTTTTTCATAATAGAAAAAATTTAAAAGTCTCTTTTAAAAATAAATTTCACGTTGGTGAAATGAATATTTTTTAAAACATAAACTTAAAATTAATCCAAATAAAGGAATATGGAATGTTATTAAAGGTTAATTTTAAAAATTTGTTGTAAAAGATAAAAGATATGACCATGAAAATAAATTTCTTTTCAATATTTTAAAATATCTTAATTGAAAACCACATATTTGGAAAGTATAATAATGATATTTTAAAAATGTATAAATATAAATATGAATATCACATGATATAATAAAAAATTGGGTATCAAATTTTTAAGGAAAAAATATTTTTGGAAATAAATGATATGGGCATGGATGGAAAGGATCAATTAGAAAGGGTAAGAATTATTCTCAACCACATTAAATTTTATAAATATATTAATCAAAAAAAATTAAATGGAGGTTTAATTACCCAATAAATGAAGAGATAATTTAATATGAAATAATTAAATAGAATAAATATTAACTAATTATTAAAAATTAGTTCCTCATGAAAAATCATAACTTAATGAACTGAAATTTAATTTATATAAACCATTAGGAATATCATATTATTGGATGTAATAATCATTTGGAGAGGGGTTTAGGAGAAGGAATTGAAATTATTTGAAGAATATAGTGAAAGTATAAGGTTATATAATAATAAGGGTAAATAAATTTAACTTAGAAGAATAGAGTTCAATAAGAAACCCTATAACTCATGAAAATGAAATTGAGTTAGAAAAATCCATTATGAATTTAATAACCATTGAATCGGTTACCTGTTAAAGATAGAACATGAAAGGTATAATGAAATACTATTAATAAATATATATTAATGATATAAAACTTGAAATGGTATTTATTTATACCTTATAATAGTTTATTTGTTTACAATACGAAACTTATCTCGATGAAGGAAATATGAGAAGAAAATACCTTTATTTCTTTGGTAACTATTGAATCAAAGTACATTAAATGATAGAAAAGGAAATGGTTTTAAAAAATTGGATTTGAGGAATTGTTTGATAAAGTTAATTCATATGGAACTATATACAACATAAAAAATAAAATTAGTGGTGGAAATGGAATATGTCTCAATGAAAGTAAATTGAGATTAGGAAACTCTTACCTTGGGTTCCTAAATTTTATGAATATTATTTTACCACACATTTAATAAAGATAAACATAGTAGTCCATTATTTTATAACCCCATTCACATCTATTAACTTTTATAATATTCAATTATAAAATTTTACAATACATAATTGTTATTTTGGCATGATTTTCATCTTCAGAATTAAATATGTTTCATGGTTTCATAGATGTTTCATAATGGAAATAGAGGGCCTCATTCCATGACACCATGTAAATAATTTATAGTTTATTCAAGGAAATATAATATAAATTTCATATTTGGTTATAATACTCGAATTTCATACCATTAGTGTTTCATTAATGATCAATGAAGACGGAATCTATGATGAGTTTCTTTTAGAAATTTTTAATTAACCAAAGGTTGTGTAATAAACCGATCCTTGTTTCCAAAAAATTTACCATCTAACCTGACCTCCCATATAATCAAAGGTCATTTTTTATCCTTTCATGTTGGACAATATCACTCAATAATAAAAAATTATAAGGAAATATTTCTCCTAAAATGAAGAAGAAAACATGGAATCTATAGATATATATATATATCAGAGATACAAAGTAGAAATGGAAAACAGAAAATATATTATAGTAAATTGAATGAATAAATAAGATACATTGATAACCATGTTGTTTGAACAACCGAAATTAAAATTACAATAGGAAAGTAAATATTAAATATAATATGATTACATTATGTGATATTGTGGGAAAAATATGACCATCTCATCACCAGCTACCCAAACATAGCTAACAGAAACATTTCTTCCCCATTATAGAACCTTTCATTTCCTAGCATAAATACACATAATAAGGTCTAAAAACAACTTAATGGGTGTTCAAGGTTTTAGCTACATAGGATCAGTAGTATATCACCTAGGTGATCCACAAAAATTCTCGGTATACCAATCAAAACATTTCCAAATTTGATGAAAATAATGAATGAAAATTAGTTTAATAGTTTTTTTATATAAAAACCATGATAATGAATTTCCATTTTCAACATTTCAATGTAATCTAGGAAATATGGTTTTCAATATTATCACATATTTCAAATCAGTTCAGAGATAATGAGAACAAATTGAAGCCTAGGTAAATCACAGAAAATATTATAGGAGGTCAGGATATCCAAAACATTCAAACCAAAACATTTAAAATCTCACGCATAAAATCCCTAGATAGATGCATTGAATATATTATGTAGTGGAATTCCAATGAATGTGAACCCCCAAATAGTGCCTAAAAATTCCCAAGGAAACTTGGACTATGGAGTAGAGGAACACTCCATGAGTGACCCTCGATAATATCAATAGATGCGGCCAATTTTTAAACCTCCCACCTAAATACCATATGGTTCCCATTTGTTATCATTTACAAATAATTTTATCAAAAATATTATTGGAAACAATTTCAAAAATTAATTAAAAATACTTTGTAAATGAATTTTATTTTAAACAATTACGGGAGAACTACCTTTTTGTAAATCTTTTTACACACATAAATCCCTAGATTAGGCCAACTCATTTATAAAACAATTTTTATGACTATAAATATCATGGTTTATCAAAATAATGATAGATACATAACCACATAACTCAAAATCAATTCAAAAACCAAAATTGAGGGGTTAAAAAAAGCACTATAAGTAACATAGAAAAAGGAACAGAGGATTATCAACAATTAACACATTTTAGAATCATATTCTATAAAAAAGGTTTTAAGAGATAATCGATAACACAAACCAAATTGACTAAATACCTTCCAAAACCAAACTAACATTGACTGTGCCTCAGAAGAAGACCAAACAATCAATCTATAAGGGATTAACATAAAAATCCCCTCATGATCAATAGGTTTACAAATGTAGCAAAACAGAATCGCCATGACAAATGTCAACAAAGAAAAATAAATATTTCATTCCTCGATAGATGCAACGTAACCTTCATAAAGAAAAAATGTAAGATAATTTAATGTATATAGAGAGGAGGTACCCAAAATTACCTAAGTGTGAACCTAGGGGTTTGAGAGAGAGGATTGTCTGTTAAATGGGAAAATAATCATTAGTATAACATGAAAAAAAGGTGGGTCACAAAAAATTCACATCTCGGATCCATTTCACAAAATGAACTCCATGATTTACAAAGAATGATGAAAAATCATTTCCTTGGGTTGAATTATATATGATAAAACTTTTCACAATGTGAACTAGTTCACACCTTATAAAATTTTATTCCCTAAATAAAAGTCACCGTAGCTACACTTTTTAAAATTCACATCATATGACCAGTTAATGATGGGAATATGTCCAGTAGTTAGTGTAAAAACAAAATTCTATAGAAAAACCATAGTATCTATAAAAATACCTAAAAAAAATCATGTCCCTATAAATCCTTTGAAACATTTATATCCAAACTCCATTAATTAGAAAAACATGCATCCCCAAACTTTAGGACATTTTTCACAAAAAGTTCCTCATCCTTGAATGACCTAAAACAGACGAAAAAAAAGGGAAAATGAAAGAGAGACAATATTTTCCTAAAAGGAGACAAATGGATATTAAAATATCCCAACCATAATAATTTCTTCCCTTATGATGTCATTTGGACGAAGGATTCTCTAGAAAAAGGTCAGGCCAATGCTCCCCCACTGTGATTTAACCCTCAAAAGTATCATGAGAATATGATACATGTCATCATGACTCTCTAACCAAGGAAATATAATTTTCATGATATAAATTCACCTTATATAAATTATATCAAATTTATCAACTATAATGGAAACATTTATCTCCAAATCAGTCTCTTCCAAAATCAGTACTTGAGATGGATCAAGATGATACTTTCTGAGTGATGATATGTGTAAAACATCATGAATACCTAATACCTGATATGGCAATTACAAACGATAAGAAACATTCCCAATCCTCTATGTGAACCCAAATGGAAAATCATGTTCAGTATAAAGCATTCCCTACTTCTAAAGATGACAGTGACCCAACTGTAGAGAAACTTTCATGAAAAGCTAGTAACTAATAGGAAAGTATAAAGGAAAACATCAATGATCAATAAAATGATTTCTACTGAATCTATGCTATAACCAAACATCACCATATATCATAAATCCTTTCTGATGTTCCTTGAATGAGGATGGTACCCACAATAGAGGCCGCACTCGAATCTTCCCAAAATAAGGTGACATGTATCGGTGACCCTGAAAATCCTTGAATGGGTCCATTATAATAGAAAAATGATAATTATTCCTATATATAAACTAAACCATTCAAAGATAGTTATGCCATGATCCAACAAAATCCAAGACATGGGAATGGATCATATCCTCTAGGATCTTAGTGGCATGCTCCATTTGTCTGTCAATCTGTGGATGATAAGTTTTACCCAACATGAACTGTGTCCCCATTTCCCTATAGAGACTCTTTTTGAACTAGGAGGTAATCCTATGATCTTAGTCTGATATGATGTTAAGGATAACCCCATGTAACCTCAAAACCTTTAAAACATATAACTTACCTAGCTATCCACCTTCAGTGATGTACCTAATCAAGATTAAATGAGCATATTTCATCAACCAATAAATCTCCACCCAACTAGATTTCTTCTATAGGGGAGTCTTTTCCAATATATCAATAGTCCATGGAAACATTATCCCCATTAAAATTAGGCACAAGAAGCATATGGAGAAATCAAAAAGATTTAAGATGCTTTGTGTTTATCTATTTATAGGTGTAACACTCAGAAACATAATTTGAAATGATTATCCTCATACAAATTGACATTAATCACTATCTCATGTCATAATATAAATTTTTAGTTATTATATGAATTACCAATGAATAAAATTTATAGTAAAAATCTGAGTTCCTTATAAATTCCGGGATAACAAACCAATACCTTAAGAGTAGAGTATAATTCAAAGGGAAAGACCAACTAGATAAAATCTCTTCACCCTAAAGTGCTTCTAAAATTCCAATGGACTCATCATCTTACTATTAAACCTTTTTAATAAACTCGTAGAGAGAAAATGTTATCTAAACTCTAGTCAGAACCAAACCAAAAACATTGTCTTAAGGGTCCTAATATAACAAATTTAAGACTCACATAAGGTCCCACTCTTCCATCGATTCCAAAACAACATGTGATGGAACCATCCTACTATGAGTGTCTGCAAAAATATTCCCCTTCCCCAAGGTGTAGGGAAAATGGAATTTTAATTTTTGATGGTATCACACCCATATTCTCTATCAGATATTAAAAGATTTTTAGAAAATACACATCTCAAACTCTTATAGTTAGAATAGATTATGATCCTACCAAAATGAGATACCATCTCTAACCATTAAGACCAGTAATAACCAAAGAAATACCCAAATAAAGGGTAGAGTAATCCTTGTCATGTGGCAGCAGCGGATGAGATCCATATGATAAAACATGTTCATCATACATAAGCATGCATCATATATAAGTGATGTAATCATAAAAGTATATTATGTACCCCTTAGAAGGATCGGTTAAGATCATAATAGAAGATGGTGTTTGCTACATTTTTAGTTCACTAAAAGAATACTTAATTTTTTATCATATGTGAACTTCACCCCGTTCCTAGTAAGAGAAGTCAAAGGTTAAAAAATCTACTATAAACACTTGATGAAATTTTGATTGTATCCAGTGAGGCCATGGAAAAATTTAATCTCAATGATATTCCACGACTCCTCCCATGAAAAAGACAACCTTCACCATCTCAGGATCAACTAATAGGCCACATTTTGAAATGACATACCCCAAGAAATTCACTTCTTGGATCCAGAAACTGTACTTCTAAATATTTTCATATAGATAGATACTTGTTAGTATTTCAAAAACCAAAAGCATTTGGACCATTTTACCACATATGAATCTTGAATAAACTAAAATATAATCCATGAAAACTACCAAAAAATTGTTCAGATACTAATGGAATATCTGGTTCATCAAATCCATAGATATTACGTGAGATTTAGTTAGACCAAAAGGTATCACAAGACTTAATAATGGCCATAACTTAACCTAAAATTTATCTTCTGTATATCATACTACCAAATAATGAGCCCATGAAAATGTGACCATATATATAACTTCAAAAACCACTTTCCCCATTTAACTAATCAAAAAAATTACAAACATAGGGAAAGTGATCCTTATTATTAACCATCAACAAGTTAAAAATTTGATAGTTCCTGTATAAAGGTCATTTATATATTCTTTCATTGTAAGGAGAACTAGAATTCCCAAGGAGAAACACTAGATAGAACAAGAAATATCACCATCAGATCATCTAACATAATATTGAGAACTTTTATCTCTTTAGGTACTGTGAAAAATAGGGTTTGAAGATAAAATGTTTACCCAACACCACATTAATAATAAACACTACCTCCCACTCTAGTGGTAGACCAGATAGTTCATCTAGTGAGAAATTAAGAAAATCCCTGACAACTAAGAGAGGAAGGCCAATAGAGGGAAAAAAATCAGGCTCAACAACAACATCAGATAATAAAATCATAGGCTATAAGAAGAAAGGTCTTGTTTGACCAAACCTCATATCCCACTCTCCTCAAAACACCCAAGACATTCCATCAGTAGTAAAGAATGAGATAGTTCGATGATAAAATTTGACCTCTGTAGGATGAGAAATAAAATAATCCCCAACAACGATGAAATAAAATAGATCTAGATCAAGAATGAATAAATCATATATTAACTATACATTAGTTTTCAATAATGAATAATAAGGTATCTCTAACCCCTATTACTTCCTCTTCCTAATATGTGTCTCTAACTCGATAATAAATGACATGATATTTATTACAAGTTCAAAAACAATGACAATATGGGAATAAATAAATTATTGTGAGGAATCATAATCAAATAATGTAGTCAGTACATACGATTCAATAAATATGGTACCTCTCATTGTTATTGGACCCAATTCAACCTCCATCAGAAAATCATCCACTACATGATGGTTTTTCACTCCTAATTCCTATGGTTAGAGTCATATAGACATTGAATCCTCAGAAAATTCTACACTTTCATTTGGAGACAACAATCCATGAACATAATTAGGATTTGGCATAGCTTGAAATAATCTATATAAATGTTCATTGTAGCCACCACAATTTATCATCATTGTGGGTACGGAACAAGAATGTCGGGCATAATCATCCTTTCCACAATGATTTTATGTTAAGGGCATACTATTGTATATAAATAATTGTGTATATAGGCCCACTTTTGAGAACCACCTCCCCCAACCATGTGATGATAATTCCACTTCAACTTCTTACCACGTGTTCTACTGATGATTCCACTATATAGTAGAGAATATTTGTATGATCCAACCACTTGTGGAAATACCAGATTTAACATTGAAGTAATGAAATCTGTTTTTTCTAAACCGACACCAATAGTATGTATAGGAAATCATTGGTGTTGGTTTTACAAAAAACCAAGGCAATTTTTTTTTAATAGTTGTGTTTGGCATCGTTTTTTAGTAGAACTCAAACAAAAAACATCAAAAAGAGTGATATATGGCGTTGATTTTTAAAAAAATTGAAGTCATAAAAAAATTGGCATCATTTTTTACCAAATAAGATGCAATTGATCACAAACTCGTGATCTTTTGGCGTGAGGTTTTATAAAAACTGACACCATATATTTAAAAAAATATTTTCTGCATCATTTTTCACAAAAACCAACACCGAAAAGTTTTTTTCGGACTCTTCGAAGAAGTTTTTTTTAAATATAAATATCGAAAGTATTTTAAAAATAGTTGGGATTAAAAAACCCTCATGTTATTTGATCTTCAAATGCTAAACCATGACGATTACTCTCGAATTGAGGAGACTTCAAAGGCTTATTTGTGATCCCGCATGGCCATTAATTTCAATTTTATTCCATTTTCACAATCTGTGGTCTGAGTTCTTCATTATCTCCCCTTGTTTCGTCATCTACGGATTATTTTTTATTCTAAATCCTATTTTAAGTGAAATTCAATCGTGGTTTGATTGTATTTTTGTGTTCAGTTTTTTTTAGTTTTTATAATCATTATTTGTATAGATCTTTCAACATTTAATTTTACAAATAATTCCAAAGAGCAGAGTTTGGATTTAGATCTATTTTTATGTTAAAATCCAAATAGTGTAAGGGTTTTTAAAATTTTGAAAATAAATTAGTTATAAATTAGTTATGTTTTGGATTTTATCAATTATTTGTTTGTAGTTTGTTATAATTTTCTTGGAACATGGTTAATAGTTTTCCATAAAAGTGATCTTCCCATATATAGTGAAAAGTATAAGTGGACTAGGATGTGATTATTATTCATGTAGATTCTGGTTATGGTTTTTTATGGTTTCACCATGAAGGAAGTGATTATATTCTCTTTTTTAATTATTTATGATATTTATAGTATTTACACATGTCCTAGTATAGGAAGGATATATAATTACATGCATCTTTATAGGAATATATAGATTAATATGTACTTCATATGACATTACATGTAGGTTTCATTACTATGCTATTTTAAATTTACCAAAAAAACTTATATGTTTCATTAGATTTCCTTTTACATACCATGATAGATTTATTAAAATAAAATGTAATATTATCCTTTTTAGGTTTATGATAAATATGATTGTTTTCACAGCATTCTTCTATTATATAATTATCATGCATTGAATGTATTATATGATAGAATGTTTCCTACTTATTTAGTCTCTTTCCATGCATATTTTTTATGCTGGAGCTTCTCTAGATTATCTACCTATACTTGTTGTAGTGTGCAGGATTCCTATATATTTATTCATTGTTCCTTTGTGATTTAAATATTTATGTGATTAATTATTAATCAATGGTTTTATTCAATGCATATATACTTAGACATCATATTTTCTTTTATTTTGTACTTGTGATCTCAGGCCCTAATATAATTTCCATGAACTATTGGTTCAAATAAAATACTAAAATCCATCTAATTGATGTAAATTTATAATTTAGAATCCAATGATAGAAGACCTATAGATTCGATGATGTATTTTACCAGTATATGTATTTCATATTAATATAAAATTATTTAAAAATGAAGGTATTTTTTTATTGGGTTTCCTCAGGGTGTATAAATGTTCTCTTTCCTATTTTTTTATTATTATAAAAATAATTTCGAGATATAATGAAAAACAAATAATAATGAATTAATTCTGTTGTAAGATATACCAATTTAGATATTTATTTAATTTAATCTATCATAATTTTCAGAGTATATGATTGATTTAAATTATAATATAAATATTTACTCTAAATTTTACTTCATAATTCTAATAATTACTAATTTTTATCCCCTTAAATTAATACAATCTTTTATACTTTTGACACATACAACATAAAAATAATGCCATAACTATATAAAAATAACTAATAAATTTTAGATGATTGATATTATAATTAAATTATAATATCAATATAACACATGTATATAATATGAAAAAAATATTACTAATTGTAATTGTGCTTCATATATTATGTTTTCTATCTGATTATACATCCAAATCAAATTTTTATTAAAAGAGAGAATAGTTCAACAAGGACCCAAAAGATATAGGGGTCCTGAAATAAAACAAACTGAGGGCATACCCTCTGATCAAGATAACACCCTCTAGCATCAACTAGTTAGGGTTAATAAGAGAACTGTTCATGGAACTCTAGTCTGATAAATAAGCCAGGTAATCTAAAACCTTATTACCCTTGCACCATGTGTGAGTCACTTTGAAGTTGTTGTAAAGGATGGATTCACATTTCCTAAAAATGTAGGTAATGGACCAGAGGATGGAGCATTTAACAGGCAGGGAGTTGTGTATGATCAATGATTCGGTCTCCGCTTTATAGATGGAAATGTTCTATTGAGTGCAAAGAGTGAGCCCGATAAGCATTTCTTTGGCCTTGGCCATAATAGAGTTGCCACTGCCAAAAGATTATGTAATAGAAAGAACCAAATTCTGTCCAGCACCACGAAAAAATCCCTATCCTCTAATGTTTCCCATAATGTAGGACCCATCCATGTTCAACTTGAAGCCACTACTAAGAGGGTTCCAGTAAACCCACCTCCCCTATACTCTATCCATGGATGTTTGAGACAAAGGATTATCGACCTGTAAAAATCATAAATAAGGGATGTCGTTCCAGTTCTAGAAAAGAAAAAAAATGTTTGCCAGTGAAAATGAGTTCTTGAAATGATGGACCTTTCAGAATAAGAGAACCCTCAAACCTAGCCTAGGTTCTAGTATGCCAAAAGCTCTAGCACCCAGCACTAAGAATCAACACTTGAGACATCCTCTCTATACCAGGGTCGTCAGGACCATGGAACCACCATTAAAAAAAATTATCCCTCTGTTTGTAAGGTACAAGAGCCATGAATCCTCCAAAGAATGACTGAGTCACAAGATCCCAATCACATTCAAAGAATAGATGATTCGAGCTCCCCTCCCACATGAAGATAGAGCAATGGAAGCTCGATGAAAAGATTATGCCCAATTTTTTGATATTATTGTACTTAGCTATAGAGAAGTTCATGATATACTAGATGAGGAAGTTATATTTTGCTGGGATTTAGTTGCACCACATGATGTCATTGCAATGATTCTGTTGATCCTGAGAAGAAGACATTTTGTGGAAATCCATGGAGGTGAAAGCGTCGGAGGTAAAGGGTGTAAACACACACCGATCGGGTTCAGAAGTAATCATAATGGACTCAAGATACACCTTTTAATACTTGTTAAAAACCGCTAACATAAACTTGGGATACCTATGTGCCTCTTTAAGGGTGATCAACTGAGATGGATATTCTCTTCACCAATAATCCAATTAGAATGATGCTGGAGGACTTGAATGAGAGGAGATATTTTTGACCCAAATAGGGATGTAGAATTCTGCATAT
Organism: Viscum album; assembly: GCA_963277665.1. Taxonomy (NCBI): domain Eukaryota; kingdom Viridiplantae; phylum Streptophyta; class Magnoliopsida; order Santalales; family Viscaceae; genus Viscum; species Viscum album. The sequence continues at coordinate 1,465,086,568 of OY728128.1, read as the reverse complement.
ACTCCTTATTACCCATAAAACTGAGGGACATTGACTTGCCACCATAAAGTGAATTCCTCTAGAACTTCACATCTGATATTGGCCTAAGAATAATGTAATGTGTTATGGAGGATTCACACCTAAATTCCTCCTTCAGAGACTGGTCTCTCCAACCATTCCCACGAGGCCCAATGTCATTCCCCCCCAGACATAGCATCTCAGATAAAGTTTCAAAAAACCTTGTTAATATTCCTGATCACCAACTGTGGGCTATTGACAGATGCCAATGTGTGGACTGGTATGGCCCAAAGAACACTATTAACCAATGAAATATTTACCCCAGAAGATAAATTGTAGTTCTTCCGGTTAAGGATAAGATACGTGATCTTATTGAAAACATGGTCAATGTCCCAACCCCGAAGCCTTCCTAATGCAATAGGCATTCCAAGATACTCCTTTGGGAGGGTTCCATTCTGCATGTCCAATCAATGACACACGGAAGTAGCACAACTGGGAGAACTCTTATGATAAAAGAAAATATTACTTTTGGAATTTCTAAGTACCTTCCTACTCAAGTAGAAGTACCCATCAAGGATCCTCTTGATACCAAAAATAGAGACCATGACCCCATTGATAAAGATGATTGTTTTATCCACAAACATCAGGTGGGAGATTGAAAGAAGTTTATGTTTCCTTCTATAGAGAAGAACATCTCCTTTAGAGAAACCTTGGTTGATAAGGCGGCCGAGAGCGTCCTGAGCAAGGATGAAGATACTCGGAGATATCAAGTCCCCCTATGGGAGACCTCTTGTATCCTTGAAGAAGCCATGAGACTTTCCCATAAAAGAAGGATCCATCCAAGATGACCTGAAACAATGGAAGAGTAAATCCACAGACCTTGGCGAGAAACCCATGAATGCAAAGAACTATTTTAATGATGCTTCATTTGATCCTATCATAATCCTTATTCATGTCATGTTTGATAGAAATGTTGGATCCATTGGTTTTAATGTTGATGTCCCAAATAACCTCCCGATCCAAATCATTTTCTCCCGGAATAGAGTGACCTCTCACAAAACTGTGATACTCTATCGAGTTCCACATGGGTAAGAGTTTGGCCAAAGTTAGGTAAACAATACATGGAAGGATCTTATATGGAATGTTGAACAAGATAACTAGATGATAGTGAGAAATAAAAGAACGATTCTTGACCATTGGGATGAGAGAAATTGTCATAGAACAAGCGAACCGAGGTAGACTCCCACCCTAAAAGTAATATTGGGTATTGTCAATGATGTCTCCCTTAACAAAATCCCACACCCCTCTGTAAAACACTCTTGGATGTCTATCTGGTCTGGGTTCACTCTTGGGGTTGAGATGCATCATCGCCATATGGATCTCTTCCTCGTTTGGGACCTCTTCTAGGCCCTTATTATCATGAGCCTTCACATCATTGGGAATCTTCTCCCAGATGTCTCTAGCTCCATTCTATCACGACCCCCTCCCACTAAAGATGCCCCTCCTAAGCTGGAAATAGTTAAAGGGAGATAATGACCCCCTGAGTCCCGCCCCCAGTAGGCACCAAAGTGGTGACTAGCACCAAGGGTATGAGTTTTCACAAATATGGGGGGCATTAATATTTTTATTATTTATGATCAGGAAATAAGATGAGTCAAACACCAAAAAAAGAAACAAGTAAATGAAAATAAACCCAAAACCAAACCCATATGGATGTTTTATACAATACTGAAACAAAAGTACAAGTACCAAAGAAGCTTCAAAGTATGATACCAAAAAAAGAAATCAAAAACTACATCAAGCAAAACTCCAACCCCCAACTAGCAAGGTCTCACACTGTCCTTAAAGTTCTCCTGAAAACCTGAATATAAACGTAGGGTGATCATACAAGTATACTCAGTTGGAAAAGCTAGAGCTCTCGTGCGCAGGTGGAGATACATCCTAATTCCCCGTGAGAAAACAGAAGGAACCAAAGCCTTACAAGGAATATATCCACCCAACATTACAAGCCACATTCACAAAATATCACAAGTCAATAGTGTAGTATAGAAATATTATAAATGTATGGGTACCCCGCACCACCTTCCCACTGAATACTGCTCAAGCCCTCTCACCTAACGCTCTGATGCTTCCCCCTCTTCCTGAGCTAGTGCCGTAACCTGGGCATACAAAGCTTGAGCTAGTGATGCAACCTAGCCATACGAAGCTCATAGTATCCCGTCGGCACTCAATCCTCATCCATAACCACATCTCATCTTTCATAGTATCCCTCCAGCACTCAATCCTCATCCATAACCACATATCATTTTGATGAAACATGAGAACCACTTCACATCTCATCCCGAAGACACTTGGGAACATATCACATCCTCATCCTGAAGACTCTTGGGAAACATCTGTTGTAACCTACCCAAATGATCTTGGGTTATAGAACCTAGAAGAGGGATCACAGGGAAGAACAATAACCATACATCCTTTAGATGTTTGAGAATCTCCCCCCTCCCATCCCACGTGTGTTCGACACGTAGTGATCAACATGGGTGGGGAGCGTAAAGAAACATAAAACGTACAGATTTATATAATTATATCAACCACTCAACCCATCCTAAGGATTATACACAAATGATCTGAGAACATGCCTCGGGACTTCTACTTCGAAAATATGCACACAATAAACAGCCCAAAACCCTATTAAGCTTTTCATGTTTCAATAGTTTTATTTTATCAGTTCCATAACTACAGAGAAAATAATAACAAACAAACCAAATCAAATGTTCGTAAAACATATCCCTGCCGACCAAAAATAAAATTATGGAAAACAAAAGCAACACAATACCATTTTAATTTATCATCCAATCAATTCCATTGATTTTCCATATTTAATCAACTACCATGCCCCACAATTCATTAGTAAACTCTTCCACTTTTATTCATATGCACAACCCATCCCTGTAGGCCTGCTGCCAATCACCATAACTACAAACACATCGGAAACAATACCCTTACCACATCATCATCCCTTTGATACCATTTACCGGAGCTCCGCTTCCCATTTCAACCAAATCATACACACCAACCCACAACCAAGCCAACCCCATCCCCACTGCTCACCTGTTCCACAACAACCCATGAAACACCACTTCATATAATTAAACCACAACCAATACCCATAAATTCATTCTTTCATTTAGTTTAACTGGGGTGATCATACAAGGGTTATGGGTATTCATTTAGTCAACAAACATTACATGATTAACCAATTTCCAAATTTTATGAAATTCCATCCACAAAACAATCCAGGAAAAAAACAGGGCAACATTTAATTGCACAAGAAAATGCCCCCAATGACCATGATTTTTAGTAGGCATAAGCCTATTAAATTCACAACAAAATCAAAGGATAAGAATTGATGGAAATAAAACAACAATATCAAAAAAAATTCCTTAAACCCATTCTTTAACCAGTTATTATCTATATTTACATGTTCAACTGTATCCCATGAAAACAAGTGGATACCCACCCCTCATGATGCACAAAATAGAGAGAGAGAGAGAGAGAGACAAAGGTAAGATCCCTACCTAAATAGATTTTGATGTACTTCTGTGAGAACAACCTGCACGAGGATTTCAATCACTCCTCCCGACGACTACGTCCTCCCGTGGAAGCTGTGGAAAAACTGCATTAACAACCAATATAGACTCCATTAAGGTTTAAGGTGTCACTTTTCATATCATGGAAAGGAGGAATAGAAAGAGAATATTGAGAAAGGAATAAGAATGGGGTAGAACGTACCATTAAGATGAAATTTCTTGAAGAGCGTCATTCCCGTCAAATATCAGCAATATACTTGGTAGAAAACAATGAAGAGGAAGTTTAAGAAGAGGGAAAGGAATGAGGTGCATGATGTTCACCTCGTCAACACGATCCTGTAGACACAGACAGATCAATGATCAGAGTCCGGATGAAGAAGATAGGAGGAAGGCTTCTAGGTCATCCGGGAGCGTCACCATGCGGAGAAGAAGAGGGGTTTGTAAATAACACGTGACCCTCTCTTATATAGGCAAAGAAAAGTTAAAACAGTACGTAGTGTGTATTAATTAATACACGACTTGACCGTATGGCACCTTTGGAGCTACGAGATTTGCAGATTCAGATTGATGATCTGATGAAGAAGGGTTTTGTTTGGCCAAGTGCGTCAATGTGGGGTGCTCCAGTCTTGTTCGCGAGGAAGGAAGATGGTGGTCTCAGGCTATGCATAGACTACCAAAGGCTGAATCAGGTAATGGTCAAGAATCACTACCCTCTTCCAAGGATAGATGATCTCTTGGACCAGTTGAAGGGGGCAGGATAGTTCCCCAAGATTGATCTGTGGTCTGGATATCACCAAGTGAGGGTGAAGGAGGGAGACATCTCAAAGATTGCCTTCAGGTGTAGATATGGGCACTTTGAGTTTGTGGTCATGTCATTCGGCGTTAAGAACGCACCATCTGTGTTCATGGGGCTCATGAACTCCGTATTCCAGGAATATCTGGACTGGTTCATAGTCGTGTTTATTGACGACATCCTGATCTAGTCAAGATCAAAGGAGGATAAAGCTGAGCATTTGAGAATGGTTTTTGAGGTCCTCCGACAGCACCAACTCTATGGGAAGTTGTCCGAGTGCAAGTTATGGACGCGATAAGTGAACTTCCTTGGGCACGTGATTTCCGATTAGGGGATAGCAGTGGACCCATCGAAGGTCGAGGTGGTTGTTTCATGGGCAGAACCCAAGAATGTGGTAGACGTTCGTGGTTTCCTTGAACTGGCAGGTTACTACCGGAGGTTCGTTCCCAACTTCTCCCGAGTTGTAGCACCTTTGACAGCTTTGACCAAAAAGGACTGGGCTTTCGTTTGGGATGAGCAGTGTGAGGCATCCATCAGTTATCTAAAGGATAAGTTGGTTAGTGCCCCAGTGTTGAGGGTGTCGAAAGAAGGGGCGACATATGAGGTGTTCTGTGATGCTTCAAGGAAAGGCCTCAGATGTGTGTTGATGTAGTGGAAAGGGGTGATCTCCTATGGGTCTAGGCAGTTATGACCCCAGGATCATAACTACGCCACCCATGATCTGGAACTTGTGGTGGTGGTGTTCTCACTAAAGTTGTGGCGGCACTTCCTCGTCGGGGAGCGCTTCGTGGTCTTCACCGATCTCAAGAGCTTGAAGTATGTCTTCTCCCAGTGGGACCTGAACTTATGGCAGTGAAGGTGGATGGAATTCCTTTAAGAATATGACTTCGATATTTCCTACACATTAGGAAAGGGGAATGTGGTAGCTGATTCCTTGAGTAGGAAGTCATAAAAGGATGCGGTTCGAGAGTCGGCGGATTCTTGGAAGGTAATGGAGGAGTTGGTTGCCCTGCACCTGGATGCAAGGGAGGAAGGTGGAAGAGGTTTACTGTATCAGATGAAAGTGCAGTCTTCTCTACTATTGAAGGTGGAGGAGTCTCAGTGGGGAGACTCAGAAAGTGAAGTGGTGCATGACCATGTTAAACAAGGTGATGCTCTAGAAGGGTGGACGGAGGATGGTCAGAATCATGTCCTTTTCTGAGGAAAGCTATTTGTTCTAGAGGCGATGCGTGAGAGAGTTCTTAGTGAGTTCCACACCTCACCCCTAGTAGTGCACCCAAGAGTTTCCAAGATATACTAGGGTCTGAGGAGACAGTTATGGTGGCTCGTGGTGAAACAGGCAGTAGCAGAGTTTGTGGCAAAGTGCCTAGTGTGTTAGTAGGTGAAGGCTAAACACCGTGTTCTATGAGGCTTGTTGCAACCTTTAGACATTACCGAGTGGAAGTGGGATGACATATTGATGGATTTTGTCACAGGGATACCTAAGGTTCAAGGAGGCTATGATGCTATCTAGGTAGTGCTAGATCGGTTGGCGAAATCTGCCCACTTTAGGGCAATCAAGGAGTCGGGCATAGTAGATTCCTTAGCATGGAGGTATGTGGATGAGGTGGTGAGATTTCATGGAGTTCCGAGGTCTATAGTCTCAGATAGGGATGCACGGTTTACCTCATGAGTCTGGAGGGGATTGAAGCATTCTTTTGGCACCCATCTACTACTTAGCACTGCCTTCCACCCCTAGACTGATGGACAGACAAAGCGCACTATCCAGACATTGGAGGACTTGCGACAGGCATGTGTCCTGGATTTTGGGGGATCGTGGGTGTGACACTTTCCTCTGGTAGAGTTCGCCTACAATAACAGCTACCACTCTACCATTGGTATAGATTCGTTCGAAGCTTTTTATGAGAGTCCATTTTGCTCACCCGTGTGCTGGGCTAAAGTTGGAGAGGCAGGCGCCCTTGGCCCAGAGGTGGTGTAGAGCACGACAGATAAGGTGCAGCTTATATGAGAGAGGATGAGGGTGGCTTAGGACCGGATAAAATTGTATGCTGATGAGAGGAGGAGACCTTTGGAGTTCTGGGTCAGGGACCGCGTTTTCTTGAAGGTCTCACCCCATCGTGGGCAGCAGAGGTTCAGCAGAGGGAGTAAGCTTTCCCCCAGGTTCATCGGACCCTTTGAGGTGTTGTAGTGGGTCCACATGGTGGCTTACCAGCTTGTGTTTCCACCATAGCTACAATGGGTGCACGATGTCTTCAATGCATCCCAGCTTCATCGATATCTGCACGACGACTCACACGTCCTTGACTGGGGAGAGCTAGACATCGAAGAGGATGAAATTTTTGTAGAGAGACCAGTGAAGATCGATGATCGTAAGGAGAAGGTGCTCCATGGATGAACCATTCCTCTAGTACGTGTGTTGTGAAGGCATGGTGGGCTTGAGGAAAGTACCTGGGAAAGGGAGACGTAGATGCGCTCCCAGTTCGTAGAGCTGTTTTGAGTAGTTCTGTTTGCTGTATTTGGTTATGATGGAACACCTTACCATGTTAACTATGGAATGTGTGGTTCTCCTTTTCTGTGGATGTGTTAAATATCTTGAAATGTGTGGAGGGGAGGTCCTAGTCCCTAGTCAAGGCACATTAGAGTGGATGTGCCTAAACCAGTGCGGGCGAGTCAGTGCTGCCCAAAGCAGATAGTATCTTAACTTGGAGAAAGGGAAACCCCTCACCACATGACTGAAAGATTTAATCTTTTTTTGTATTGATTTTAATTTTTCGGGTTCGCTCTTGAGAGGTATATTTGGAGGCGATTGTTCAGACCCACCCCCTCCTTTATTCAGGCCTGGTTTTAAATTCTCAAGGGAGAGAATGCTTTGAGATGTATCTAATGTGATGACCCGGACCCTCATGGTATATGAATTTTCCAAATTTCAGATCCTAGGGGAGACTTCTCGATGGTAGGACATCATTTCAGCGTTCGACTGATCGGCGCGACCAATCGGTGCGACCGATCGGTGCGACCGATCAGTGTCACCCAGCCTTGTCTAGTTTCTCTCCTACAGTGTTTCCCATAACGCCTCTTTTGGGCCTTTTTAACCCTTTTCAAGTGGCTCAGAGCCACTGAAATCCCATAATTAATACCCAAGAAATCCCAAGGAACCTCCCCAATGGTGAATTAAATTACAATTAATCCTATCGTGTGTAACCACCCAACCACATGGGGAACCACAATCTGAATTTAAATCCATTAAAATCCCCATATTTCATAACAACAGGATCTTATCTATATATCATATGAGAATTTATTCATCCTTATTCTTCCTCTTGGTTGGATTCCTTTTCTTATTAGTGCGTTTGGATCTCCCGACGTCCCTCTCCTACAAGTCACGCTTTTCCTTGTTCTTGGCACATGGAGAAGGAATTCGATCATTGATCAATCAAGTAGAGATTTTTCCTTCGACTCTCCTTTTTTGTATCATTCGGGGTGGGTGTGCTTTTGATTCTATGGGGGTTGATGAAAACAAAACAAAACGAAGATAATTAACGGACCTTAATGAATGAAGGGGGTTTGATCGATGTTCTATTGTGCTCTTTTATGTTGATATGTGTTTTGAATTGTGTGGGCCTATGCTCACAGAAAATCATGGCCATTGGTGGTCTTTCCTTGAACACTAATGAACCATGTTTTCTGTGATGATTATATGAGTTAACCTGGAAATTGGTTAATCACGTAAACTCAGTTGGTTTAAATGGATGTTCAGTAAAACAAGAATCCCTGTGTGACCCCCCTGGTTAACAGACAGAAGGAAGAACCCTATGAATGATGTGCTTGAACCTGGTAGTTTCCCACTCTGTTTGGCAGTTGGTGTGTTGTTATGCTTGGTGCTTATGGGAAGATGTGGATGAGGATGGGATCCTCTGTTGGGTTACGATTGTTGGTTGTGAACCTAATGCTTTGTGGTAGCTCTTCTGTGACACGAACTCGGGTGGGATCCTCTATTGTTGAGAAACCATTGGTTCATGGATTTGGGGACATGGGGCTGCGTCTCTGGGGGTTTTTTTTCTAGTACTTTGAGGGATCTCAATTATCCCTTTTGTGAGGTTTTATTTGTTTCTAGTACTTTGAGGGATCTCACTTATCCCTTTTTTGTTGTGACTTCCCAAGAGAACTGGGTGTGAATGCTCAAATTTCTGTTTGGATGTCTCTTTTTTCTTGGTTTGTGGTTATACCTGTTAGTTTCCCAATAGTGCAGGACTGTACTTAAATGGGATCACATGAACATGAAGATCAGAATGGATTAAATGGGGGATTGTTTTTGGGGATGAGTTACGACTTGGCCGTGAGTCTTGTTCTTTTCTTTATGAATGAATAATAACAAGGGTGTTTGTGCTTAGGGTTTTGAACCCCTAGGTTGGGATGAGTTTTTTTACCTATACATATTTCTGTAGTTTTTATGATTCTTATTCTCACCCCACCCCAGTTGAGAACATAGTTCCGAACACCCCATTTCATGGTGAGGGTGTTTTTCCCAACACTCCTACGAGTGGCTAGTTATTAGCTCCTTTCTGCTCCATTTCCCGAATATCCCAAGACCCTTCGAGCAGGCTGTGATGGCCTGAAGTCCATTATTAGCCCAAGAATCTTTGGGCATGGTAGTTTTGGTGGTTGTACTAGGTGTTTGTGGGAAGTTTGTTTCCAAAGTGTCTTCAGGATGGGGCCAAAGTGTCTTCTGGCGTGGCAGTAGTTGTTCTGACCCAGGTGTTTGCGGGTGTGGTTATGCGTGACTGTTGTGGCCCAGGTGTCTGTGGGCGGGATGTGTGGTGTGGCCCAACTGTGTGCGGGAGGGGTTTGGCAGTGGGATTTTGGTGAGGTTATGTCCCAGGTGTGTGCGGGTGGGGTTTGGAAGTGGGACTACAGTGCGTCTGGCGTGATTGGTTTGACGTGTAGGATGTCTTTAATAATCAGTGGGAAAGTGGTGCGGGGTACCCAAATATCGATGTGCTATTACTATACATTACTCAACATTAATTATTTGGGGAGTGTGCCTTAGTGGGACATGGTTGGATAGTTTACCTTGCTAGATGTTTTGGTTATCTCTTTTCTCACAGGGCATTAGAATGCCTCCCCACTTGTGCACAAGAGCTTTTGGTTTTCCCGACCGAGTATACTTGTATACTTAGCCTATGTGTATAAAACTGCTATCAGGTTTTTAGGGGGACTTCAGAGATTGTGTGGGACCGTACTAGGTCATATCTTGGGGAAGTTGATGTAGTCGTTTTTTATTGGTACATTACCTCTGGAGTTTTTTGGCTTGTACCATTTATTGTGGAACAAGCATATTGGAATGGGTTATTTTTTTTTGGATTTAACATTACTTATAGCTTTGGTATTGTTGGGGTTTCTACCTTATCTCTCGATTCTATAAAAATAAAAAGGGTAATGCCTTACTTCTTGTGTGATAATCTATACCCTTAGTGATGGTCTCCACTCTGGGACCAATTGAAGTCGGGTTTCGGGGGTCATTATCTCTCCTTAAACTTAAAGAAGCAAGGGCCTAGAAATCTGTTGTCCCTTCGCTCCTTTTGGTGACGGAGGGTTGTGACAGAATATCCCACAGTGTCTCTATCATTCGTGTAGGTTCCATCCCCAAGTAAAATGTTGGTTTGGATCAACCGTCTTCTTTCTCGAATACATTAATGAAAACATGCCGAGTTTCTATCACCCTATTTCAACCATTTCACATGAGAGCAATCCCGTGCCATCTGTTCCTATTTAAGAATCAACTCAGCCCAAATTTCCCTTTTATCCATTAACTATTCAAAAATTATGTCATTACATTCCTCCACCAGGTTGGATTTCATGTTATCAATGCTCTGTTTCAACTTTTCCATGCTCTGATCAGCTGGAGGTATGTTCCTTGCCCATGATTGGAGCTCGTGCTTTAGCCTTTGAATCTTATTGTGAAGAGAAACCCATGATTCCCATGAATCGGTCCTTCCCACAGCTCACGACCGACTCTCAGGTTGCCAAGATTTCATTCCAACTTACGTTAGAACCTAAAATACTCTTGAGTATCTATCCCAGGAAGCAATTAAACAAGAAACATAGAGTGAACTGAAAGGCCGCGAGCCAAATGTTCCACCTTGGAATTTGGAGATGATCCGATCTTCTTGCTGTTAGCCAGACACCAATTGAGTCGGCTCCAACATCGCCTGCCTCCTTGCTTATTATTGCTCCACGTTAAGAGATAACCATTATGAACCATATCAATAAGCCCCGACCTCATCGAAAACAAAACAAACTCCAAGCTGGCCTGACTAGGAAAATCACCTCTTATTTTCCCTTCATCGGGATCGAAGAAAACGTCAAAATCCCCTACTATAAACCATATTATATCCTCAATGTCAAAGGATACAAGCTTTTTCCACAACAATTTTACGTCCTTTAAGAATAACAATTAGTGAGTATGAAAAAGAATTTCATGAATTCTTGGAATTTATTAAAAAACATATTCAAATCATTGATTTGATTTTATATCCATGTGTAATGTGTTTGGATATGAGAAAGTTTAACTCTATAGAAATTAAGGATCATCTCATTTGTTATGGTTTCTTCCTTAATTATACATGTTGGATCTAGCATAGTTAAAGATCTGAAAATTCAACATCCAATATTGATGAAAATATTCATAATGACGAAGAGGATCGTATTAAAGAATTATTTCCGGATTTAGTTGTTGAAACCATAAAAAAACTGAAACTATTGAATGATTGTTTGGAGATTTTGAGAAACCATTATTCCCAGTTTGTAGTATATATACAATGTTACTATTGTTTTGAGATTAGATAACTTAAAAGAAAAAATAGGTGGAGTGATAAAGGTTTCTCCAGATTACCTAAGTGTTTCCAAGAGCTACTTCTAGAAGGAAATGATCTTCTAGATTCCAATTATGAGGAAAATAAAATATTATTCCCAATGGGATTGGGGTATAAAAGGATACATTATTTCTGCAATGATTATAAACTATATATAAAATAATGTGAATATTTATCATGTTTTCCTACATGTGGGAAATTACTCCATAAGATAGATGGGAATGTCAACATAGAATAATTCTTAGGTACTATTATCTAACATAATGAAAAAAATCAATTTTTTACATTATAAGAATATCATCCAAAAACTTTTGCATATAATTCTGATAATTAAACAGTGATTCATTCTTAGGTACCAAAGTCATAACTCATACTAATGCGATTTGGTAACATCCAATAATTCCATGTTTGAATTGTCTATTTTCAAATTCAATTGACACAGAAAGGTTGAGATGGCATTCAGATGAGTGAATCTCTGATGGTATCTTATGTCACCATAATGATTCACCTCAGTTGAAGTGTTTTGATAATGAATTTCATGATTTTGGTAGTGAAGATAGAAATAATAGAATGGGATTTTGTAATAATGGAATGAATCCATATAAGAGCCTTAGTAGTCAACATAGTTCATGGACCGTTTTGATGGTAATTTAAAACTATTCCCCACATCTATGTTTGACGAAAAAATATGTTATGATGAGATTGATGATTTCAAGAACAAAAAAACTGTGAAATGATATTGATATGTATCTTTCACCATTGATTGATTATTTGAAACATCTATGGGGGTAAGGTGTTAATGTTTTCGATTCATAAAATAAATAATATTTTCTTTTGTGTTCTATGATATTGTTCACAATAAATGAATTTCCTGTATTTGGAAAAATATCTGGATATAGTGTTAAGGGACATAAAGAGTGTACAATTTTTTAATAATAGACTTCATATTATCAATTAATAAATGGAAGAAAGAAAATTTACATGGTACATTAAATATTTTTTTAAATTGATCAATCATAAAATAGATTGAAAAAAAGAATTTAATGGTTTACCAGAATACAACCATCCCCCTTAGGAATTTTTAGCTGAGTAATATTATGACAGTGTGAAAAATATTGATTCGACAATTGGAAAGAGAAGAAGTTCTAGTCTTCAAAGAAATATATGGATGAAGAAGTCTGTTTTTTGGACAACCTTATTGAATATTTTTAGACATAAAACATAACATCGATGTTATGCATCATGAGAAGAACATATGTGATGGATTGGATAGAACATTGTTAGATATAAAAATAAATACAAAAGATGGATTTCATGGTATATTGGACATGAAATTAATGAGGATACATTTGTAGTTAGCTTTCACTTTCAAAGGAAATAGAACATATTTACATTCGTCTTGTCAAACAATAAGAATGATTGAAAAGATAAATTTTTGTCAGTTTCTTCATGGTATTAATGTACCCAGTGGTTTTTATTCAAATGTAAAGAATTTCATGTCATTAAAGGACAATAAATTAACAGGTATGAGATCTCATGATTTCCATGTATTGATGCAACAACTTCTACAATTAGCAGTGTGTGGTATATTTCTGACTACCTTCAGAAAGCATATTATCAGGTTATTTTATTTTTTCAAATCAATTTTTAGCAATGTAATTGATCTAAATTTCTTAGATGTGATGGATAATGAAGAAAATATTTTTCTTTTCCAACATGAAATGTATTTACCACCTACATTTTTTGATATAATGGTTCATCTGTTGATTCATTTGGTGCATGAGATAAGAATATGCGGTCTAGATTATATAAAATCGATGTATCCTTTTGAAAGATATATGAAAATTTTGAAGGGTTATGTTAAAAATACTTATCGACCAGAGGCCTCTTTTGTTCAAAAATATGTATCAGAAGAGGCGATTGAGTTTTGTACTAAATTTTTTTATGAGGTGGAGATTATTGGTCTCCATATATCTCAGCATATAATAGTTGATAGTGAAGGTAGAGAGGTTCGAGGAATAATGGTAATGTTAATTCCATGTGATGAATTGATTCATTTACATTTATATATTTTGAACAACATAGATGATGTTTAATTATATATATCCTCACATATGGTTGATATAATGTTTTGATATCATAAAATAAATGAATAGTGGTTTTTGATTGAGTATAAGAAGACATTTTTTTCATGGTTTAAAGAGAAAGTCCCCATAGATATACTTTGATTAAAAACATTGAGGTGGATAGAAGTAGTACTATCTCTTAATGTGGTCACATGGTCTAGTATTGATATTAAAGGTTTCAAATTTTAGAAAAAAATGGATGTCCAAAGTACCATTCAGAATAGTACGGTTATTTTTTTCACTGAAGTAGTGGATTTTTCAAGTGCAAAAGATAAAAACCCAATTTTTGTATCAACTCCATATTTTGGAGTTTTGGAAGACATATGGGAAAATAATTATTTTAAATTTATAGAGACTTTTTTAAGTGTAATTGGGTTGATAGTAAGAGTGGTTTGAAAAATGATGAATATGGGTTTAAACTTATGGATTTGAAAAGATTTAATTAAAATTAGGAACCATTTATCATGGAGAAAAATTCAAAACAAGTACTTTATGTCATTGATCTATTTAATTATTAGTGTTCTGTCATTCTTCATGGAAAAATACACTATTTGGGTGATGAGGATTATGCTGATGATGTTATTGATTTACATGAGCCTTATTAATATATTACTATATTTCTTGATGAGTATGATGAGTATAAGACCGACATAGTGCATGAAATACATAATGATCATGAGGAAAGAATTTGGGAAAACAATAAAGTATTCTCTCATAATATTTTTGGTAAATAGTTATATTTTTTTCTATTTTTCAATCATACAAATTCATGCATCTTTTTTACTTGATTTTTTTCTTTCTTATTTCTAAATATATAGTTTTCTAATGATATAAAGGTACAAAAAATTTCATAAAAATTTCTAGTTGAAATGGTAGATACATATAGAGCGGATCAGTTACCAAGGTATATTTATTTTTTCATATAATTAAATATTCAGTAATATACTTAGTTAATAAAAAAACTGTTAATTTACAATTTTTTCATGACATTAGATGAATCCTCAGTAGAAGAGACTTATCCTATTACTACTAAAACATCATGTTCTAAAGTTGGTAAATATGGTATTAAACGCTTACCAAAACTATCAGTTTCTTGTGATGATGACATATTACACATCCATTTTAATGATAATAATAATGAAAGTGGCTCAAATGCAGTTTAGTTTATCAGGTATATATTGATTCAGAGCCATTAAAATATTAGTATTTTATATCATGATTGGAAGTTGGTGGACATGATGGTGAGGCAACATCGTTGGGAGGCCGCAATGGTAAACAATCTTTATTGATTTATTTTATCTCATTTTTTGAATATTAGATTAATTAAATGACATATTTAATTTATTCAATTACATATGACATTCAATCATGAGAAAAACGATGAAATTAAGAAACGAAATCTCTCTTTATAGGTAGTTCAATGGATATATTTTAAAACAAAACTAGGAAAACATTATGTTTTAGAAAAGAGAAGGTTTGAAATATCATGCCTCAAGTATCAGTTTATAGATGAATATACATGGAAACAATTTGTTGAATTCCATCATGAAGAAAAAGTTCAAGGTATGATAATTATTTAATATTGTGAAATTTCTTATATATTTTTCTAATTACATTGTAGTTTGTTTTCATATAATAGACCCCCAGAAGATCTTATCAATATATTCAGTTGGGAAATGTATTCCCTCGTACTTTATCACTTGGAGGGTGTCCTTATTTGGAGTATAAAATGATTGGACAACAATTTGAAGCATTAAGAGCTTGATCTATTAGTGGTTCAAGAAAGGCTTAACATGGTCCTCCATCTCCTCCCACTCTCTATGAAAAATGGAAATTAGAAAGAAGAAGAAAAAATTAATAGTATCTTTTAGAGTAAGCTACGAAAGTAGATAATAAAATTATAAGTAAATATTATTTATTTGTCAATAATTTATATATTTTAAAAATTTTAAACACTAATATGAATTTTTCATTTTCATTTTCAGATGAACATCAGGAGTAATAGACCCATGGATCTTTTATCCCCAAGGGTTGGATAGACATCCTATCCACTTCTTTGGTAATGTCATAACACCCCTGATGAGTTAGAGAATATCATACATGTGTAAGTATTCAAAAGGTTTTTGGTCAGTGTAAAAAATCAAGATACCCTAAAATAGAATCCTTAAATTACAAGATAAAAGATACGTAACATTTTATGGGTGATCAAATTCATGAAGAAGTATAGAAGGTTCTATTAGAACACTTGGAAAGAAAGTCACAGTCTTTGTAGCCGTCCCAAGTATATTATTTATTTGTTATATATTTTTTATTTTATAAATTATAAACACAAATTGAACTTTTCATTTTTTCTCATTCCTATCTTTCTCACCTAGACTACCCAACCGCATCTACCTACCCTACCTCGTATGAGCATCCTTCCAAGGTATATTATTTCTTTTCATCAATTTTTCTATTATATAAATTATAAACACTAATATAACTTTTTCATTTTTCAGCCTGCACACCTGGACTACCATGCCCCATCTGCCTACCATACCCCATATGAGCAGCCTTCCCGGGTATATTATTTATTTTTCATATGTTTTCTCATTTTATAAATCATAAACACTAAAATAATATTTTCATTTTTCAGGCTTCCTAGCATACTCAGCTGGACTACCATGCCCCATCTACCAACTTCGATCCTCTACCTCCTCTCTCGGACAAATCAATATATTATTTATTTGTAATCCCTTTTTCTATTTTATAAATTATAAATACTAATATAATTTTTTTTTTCATTTTTCACCCTTCCCATCCTTCTCACCAGGACTACCCTGTCCTATCTGCATGCTTTGATCCTCCACCACCTCGCTCAGACCAAAACGTATACTATGATTTTTTTTGCTGGAGGTACACATATAAATATTTTTGTGATATGACACATGCATTATTTTGGGGATTTGTTACATCACCATGCTCTAAAGATGGGTTAGGTTAGAGTATCAGAACATGATATTATAGATTCTAATTCTCTACAATCATTTATTAATGAGGATATCACCAGTAGTGGGGGTTGTCTAGGTCATTTTTTAGTTTTACCAACTGGTTTTCTTCGTTATATTTCATTTGATGTATGCGTTTTTTTAAATATTATTTAAAAATGATTCAAAATTATGTATAATGATTTATGACATTTAACTTATATTGGACTGTCTGAAAGAAAAAGAATCTATAGAAATGAAAAAAAATGTTCAGGAACAATCGACTGTAGATATTTGAGATATTTTTTATGGGATACAATGACTATCTCAGGATTCTTCTTTATTGAATTTTATCTATGAGTTTCGGAATTTGGATGCTATATGTGGAAGGGAATATCCATTAAAATTACTCACATAATATATCATACATCTAGTTGATTTTGAAGAGCTCGACCTGAATGTGGTGTAGTTATTTTCCATGTAAGTAAATTGGCATTTTAATTATTATTTATTAAATAAAAGATAGTTTTAAATTGACTAACTATATTTTATTTTTAAATTAGGTATCTACACATGCTTCTTCTAAAAAATGAATGTATATGCAATTACGGTTTTATAGATCCTGAATTCATTTTCATGGATGTGTAGCATGTGAAGAATCCTGATAGAGTTTCGTATATATGTGGGAGATTATCACATACGATGATTGAGTGTTGGTTCCTACCATTTCATTATAAGTAAGAATAGAAACATAATTATGAACTAATGATCACTATAATTACATTAATTGTGTACTTTTTGTATTGTAAGGGGCATTGGATGTTAGGAATATTTTTCCCAAGTGAATGCAACTTATATTGGTTTCTCTCTTTATCAAGAAATATTTGTAAAATAATTTCCTCCTTAATAGAAAAGGAAGTTTACTTTTTTTATATGCACATTTTGTTTAATTCCCATTATTTAGACAAGTATTATTAGTTCATATATATGAAAATGCATTTCATTGAAAAAATTTAACAAAGAATACATGTTAATAATGACTCCAAAAAAATCAAATATGTGGAATTACAGGTTATTAGTTTTTATATTATATTTTATTCTTAATTTTTGTTATATATTGATTTATATAGTGAGTTTAATGTTTTATATCTGTAATGTCAGCGTCTAAAAGAATATGTTGAATGTGGTTATTATGTTCTATGATTGATGTACAAGATAATCACAACTGGGGAAACAAATAAATTTTATAAGGTTATTTATATTAATTTTATTATATTTTCTACCATATTATTCTATTTTATTATCTCATATCATTCAATGTTTTTATAGGCATTCAATGATTCCTAGTCCAATTCTCAATCTGATCTTACCCATATGCAATCTATTTTTGAGAACTATTTGTTAAGTATGATTAATATTTTAGGTAAATATTTTCTAATATTTATGAATAATATAATACATGGGTTCAAAAAACTAAATCATTTGATATAATAGTTGTATGAACATACTGATAATCAAATGAATGCTTCAACAATAACAAAAAATGAGAATGTTGTAAATTTCAGGTATGTGAATTTTAATTCTACTTTATAATACAAATGCGTAGATAATTTTTTGATTAAGTGGATAAAATCATGTATGTAATATATTTTTAGAGAATTATAAATATCTTTTTATTATTTTATATTTTTTAATACAAGGGTTTCAATTATTTTGAAAGTGAAATATTTTCAATTTTCTATTTTTTTACTTTCCTTGTTAGTTTTTCAAAAACCAAAGCAGAATTTTTTTTAATTTTTTTTTTGTTTTTTGAGTGGGTTTTTAATGAAACCAATGTAAAAAAATATTTAGTGAGGGGTTTCAGTATCAGTATTCATAAAAACCAACACTAATACCCTCAAAAAACTGATTTTTGGCATCAATTTCTGTAAAACCGATACTGAAAATAATATTTTTTACGTTTCCATTATAATATTCTGTTAAAAACTAACATAAAAAAACCAATGTTAAATCCTATTTTTTCACTAGGGAACCATTCCTTCCATACCAATCTCTACACTGATTTCCCATCCTATTATCCTTGTATAGATATAAACCATATTTATGAATACCTCTGATATAATAATTGGTTCTAATCCCTAAAATTACTTGTGAGCCTTTAGTTAATCATTATTCACTACCACCATTGAATAATAAACTAACTTCATGATTAAATTGGTGTATGCTAACACAGATCGATATCCCCTCTAAAATAATATGAATTCTTGATAATTTTCTGTCATGAGAGACTTTAGAAATATGTCCTATATGATGAGGATTAGGAAACCATTCCTTTCTATCCCTAGGTGTCTATCTTCTTATACCATGGAATCCCACCATTTATGTTTGTTACCCTTAAATATTAACTCCATGCACTTCAACATGAAATTTTTATAAGTATCTAGGATGTTGAAAATCATACCAACCTTGTACATCAATTCCTGTGCCTCTTGGGGATCATTCATACCCTTAAAGGACAGTGGTTTCTTGAATAAGTACTCTAAAGATTCACCCTTTCTACTCCCACTCCTTGATGTACTTCGACAACTACATTTAGGTCAAGCAGGACATTTTTGTCTATGGTAAAAACTACTTGATTGAAATCCCTATTAAGATTCTTATCTATGGGAATACTCCCTTGAGTAGTATCCCATTCACCCTCAAGTGGATACTATGGAAGATGTTTTGGAAGAATGTAACTATATAATGAAAGTAGAATAAAGGACCTAAACATAGAAAAATATCTGTTCAAAATAGAAAACCATAATGAAAACAAAGATTAAGATTGAAAACTTAATAAAAGAGAAACACGCATCCTAAAATCATATGGTAACCTGAGTCTCTCTAAGGAAATAAAAAGACATACACTCACTAAAAACAACCTATCATGTTAAATAAAACATATATATATTCTACCATATATCCCAAGATAAGGAAACTTGTAAAAAACACTCCTTTGATATGAATTTTTAATGAACTTACCCTTGTTACCCTTAAACCTGGAACCTTTTATAATCCAAAACATATTGGAAGGGCATTTCCAATCCACATGGGCTAAAAACTAGATTCCAGGAAACAAAAAACGACCAATGGGAATGAATTATCCCAACATAATGAAAATAACATGGAATATATATACAAAGTATAGAGATACATTAGAATAAAAAACAAGAAAATATATGACATAACCAAGAAAATAGGACATTAGAAATGATACAACTCAAAAATTTAGAACAGCCCGATGTACACATCCAAAATAAAATGATTAGTAAAATAGAAACCGATCACTCGATGTGATTGTGCGGGTGAACTCCCACTCTCTCATTACTAGTTATCCAAAATTAGTTGGTAGAAACCTCACCAACACACTATGGAATCTTGAAATTCAATGTATTAGAAGACATAACAAGTATAGTACACTACTGAAGGGGTGTACATTTTTCGAGATTAATAGACTAAATAGGATCACACCCGAGTGTTCCATAACAGGAGTCTATATGGAAATACAAATATGATCATATTTAATGAAAAAATCATTATAATTAGTTAAATAGAGTTTTATATCAAAATAAAGGTAAAACATTCTCCTTTTTTCACTATTCAAATTAATTTGTGAAAAAAGTTTCAAATCATATAAGATATGTCAAAGTAGTTCCAATACAATCAAAACAAATGAAATAATTGACAAATCACTCCAAGGATCACGACATTTTAGGATAGCTATAAAAATTTTACCCAAACATAGACAATTTCCCGCATCATGTCCCTAGGAATTTTCATGAAATCTAGATTGGATTTGAGGATCCTAGAAAGTTAACCTGCCAATAGTTTCTAACACATCCCTAGGAAAATAGGCCTATAGAGAATATGAACAAAGCATGAGTGAAGCCCCTGATAGTATCAATGGATGAGTCATAATGATATACTTTCCACCAAAGTACCAAATACTTCCCATTTTATACATCTTTCATATCATTTCAGCAAACCTATTATTTGAAAACAATTTCATGAATTCATTTCACAATGCTTTGAAAATACAAAACATCTACCAACACATAAGAAGACCACTTTTTTATAAAAACCCAATTTACACACATATAAATCAATAAACTATACCAATTCACTTATAACACAATTTATCAGACTATAAAATTCAATGATCATCTATCATAGGTTTGAAAAAAACCACTTACATCAAATTTAGGTCGCACAAAAAAAGGTAATAGATTTATAACTAGATAAAGGAATGAAAAAAAGATTACCTATCTATTATTATCACACTTGGGACACATATTGAATAAAATCAAAGGTTATCATAGAGGTTAAGTCATAGATACCATGATAAACACACACCCACCACACCGCCAGAAATAAGAAATGGCCCCCAGAATAATATCGAACAATATATCTAGAAGGGATGAAGAAAGAAATAACCAAAAGATCAGTAGATTTACAAACACTACACAACGAAATTTCATCAACCATTGGTAGTGATGAATCTATAAAATTTATTATTCAGAGAAAGGCAGCACAACCCCCACAAAGATCAAGAATTGAACGATGCTATCTAGAAGGAGAAAAGGTACCTAAAATCTCATACAAAATAATCTAGGATTTTGAGATATAGGAATGTATATCAAATGATTAAATAATCATATGGGTGGTTTGATAAAACCACTATCCCAAACTAATTAACACCGTGAATCCCTTTCACTTCATGAAATCCATGATTTAAAAAATACATCAAAAAAGGCACTACCTCATGTTGAATTAATCCTAGTAGACCTTTCGAAGAAGTCAACCCATTTTGTGTCTTATAAAGTTTCACAATTTTAATAGAACTCACATAAAGGTCTTGTCCATAAATTCACATTGTGTAATGAGTTTACGATGTGAATGTGCCAAACCAGTACTGTGCATTCCACATTATACATAAGAAAATAGAACCATCTACAAAACACTTATATCTCTAAAACCCTTTAAATATTTATAATTCGACTCCCTGCACTAAATAACACATATATCCACAAAAATTAAACCATTTTTTTTAACATAAAATCTTTATCCTCAAAAGGTATGAAATGAACCGAAAAAAGGGGAAAGCAAAAGAGAGACAAGAATTACCTAAAATGAGGTAATGCATGTTATATATGGTATGTTAATAACGAGTTAAATATTAAAATTAACATACCAAAATAAAAAACATTTATCATTTACTAATTAAAATATTAAATTTATAGAGATTAGGTTTCCATAGTCATCTATGATTGAATTTTATAGCTTCTTCATGTATGTGGTTAAACTTCCCCAAGGAAGAATATTTCATAATATATGGATATGTATGATTATAAATTCATTTCATTTTAATATCATTATTCCATATAAATAGTAATTTTATTTTTTAATTATTAATTTGATAAATTGGAATTGGGATGAGTTTTCATATGAATAAAAATAAAAAATAATGATAAGAATATATTACTTATAATGAAAAAACCATGTTTCCTCAGTGTGTGCTTAGTTTATGAGGTTATATTTATTATTAATATTATTAATAGTGTACCCAATTTATCATTTAATTACACTAATAAATTTATAAATATGTGTCCCATTCATCAAATATATTCTTATGACCATCCATATAATGAGGAGATGAAAAATGAAATATTCAATTTATTGAGGCAGTAGTCCAGATATATGATGGGTTGTGTTTTCATTTTACATTGGATGAGAAGGAGAAAGATAATGGGTTTTATATAAAATGAAAAATGATAAAATATAATACTGATATGGATATTGTTATATATGTACTTATAAAATATTTTTAGTTGAATGTTGGATGAGAATGATAGAGAAAAATAGTAAAATCAATGGATAATACTGAGTGAAAATACTCATAAAACTATCTATAATTTTAACAACAAAATATGGAAACCCCACGGTGAAGTGTTAGGATGTCTAAAAGATTACAAAGAAACTCATGTAAGTAATTTTGAAAATATTTATGTTTTTCATGATCTATTTAATAATTATGTTTTGAAATTATCATAAAATATGGCACTAAGTCAATTTTAAATTCCATCTATCGATCTAGTATAATTCTAGGAAATTCATCATAAAATAAATCCATATATTAATTTATGATAAGAATATCACCAATTTCAATTGTTTTCTCATTATAAAAAATATATGAATGGATAATTTACATTTACATATTTTATCATCTTCTCACCTTCTTAATATGATATCAAAGGTATGAATTCATTCATGCATAAAAACTACAACACATTCTGAAACAAAAAATTCTTCAACACTATTATATACCATAAAATTATAAATAATTGTCAATACATACCCTGAATAACCTAAAAATATACTAGGGTAAATACCATAAGTTTTTTAGGTAAACCCATTTTATAGATGACAATAAAGAGTTTCATATATTTTCTTTGTATTATGATAATACTGGAATGTGTTTTTAACAAAATTTAAGGAATCATTTTGTAAGGTGAAATTTATTATTTATCAATAAATTCATCAAAAATTAAAGCATATGTTGACCTTGAATAAAAAAATAATTTTTCATAATATGAATAATCATTTAATGTTTCAAACACAACATCACTAGATGGTACATCATCTCCGGAATTAATCGCATAGTATTGATCCAAAATAGTCTTTTTTGATATTGATGACTTCTATCCATTGTTCCTATCTTTTAATTTTTTCAGCATAATATACCATATCAATACAATTAAGCATCTTACTGTCATATTTGAATTGTGTTATTATAATTTAATTGCAGTTACAAGCCACGTGTTAAAACTGTCAACATCATAAACTCTTCCAAAATTCTATAATATATTCAACATGGTGATTATTTATTACACTAATCACAAGATGGGAAGTTTAATTTCTTACCTTTGGATTTCATTGATGGGTTCTTCCCCATTACCTTCTAACAAGACCTATTTTGATACTTGTTGTCATGGAACATATAATCATCATAAAACACGATTTCTACCTTCTCAATACATCAATCAAGTTTCTTATAACATTTGAATTCATGATAACATAATGATAATAAATATGTGGTATTAAATTCTAATTAATTTTATTTTATTATACTGTAATGATCCTAGAACCCATTTGGTTTGTATGGTAAAAATTTGATGATGTTTGATCACATGTGTTTATTTAATATTCCTCCTTCAAACTCAATTCCATGAATTGATTTTCCATTCTATATTAGAAATATTTAGGAAAATACAACCCAACTAAGATATTATCATAAATTCATCTCATTCCAAGGCGTCAATATCTTATCTTTATATGATATTCTTTAACATTAACCACCACTAATCATCTACAACATAACAATGGAGTGTAATAAGAGTTATATATTAATTTTCTTTGAAACCCATGACTTGAAGTATATTTTCTTGGGGTTTAACCTATACTTTAGCTATTATAGTGTTAGATGGTTCAATGAATATCTGAGGGTTCTATTTCAATAAATACACTACAATGGACATATTTAATTGTGGTGAAAATGGTTTATTTTTCATGTGCATACCACCACCATTTATCATCTATATCAATAGTTCTATCATGTAATCATATTTATCCATTCAAATTATAACCATTTCTTGTTACTTATTTGGAAGGATACATACCTTTTTGTGCCTCCTTACATAAACATCCTTTTTTCCTCAATGGAATACCATTATAAGCAGGGAATGTTTAGATGAAGAAACATTGTAATATTCAAATTCTATATCCAAATAAACATATCTTAATTTATCTTAAGGTTACTTACATAAAATATTCTAATCCATAAATTTATCTAAACCATTACTTCAATACCTACTGTAATGACCCATCCGTAAAACATTACACAATCTTTAATTTTAAATAAAAAATCTATTTTATTATATTTCAAGAATATTTATTGTTTGTATATTCATATAATTAGGTCATAAACCTTACACAATAAACCGATTCATTAAATTTTATATATTTCTACTCAATATACATTTTTCCACAACATAGTAATTTTAAAATGAAACATGTTTTCTTATAATGAATAATTGTCATGATTTTTAAATGGGAATCATCATTGTTACTATTCATCCTAAAACCTTATAAAGAAGATTTGGAAACATGTATGATCTCAAAAAAATATTATTAATGGATATATAAAAAACATGAAAATAATGATTTTATTCCTTTTCAACCCCATGAGATCATAAAAGATATTTTTTTCAAACATAATAATAACTTAGCCCAAATTATAATTTAATTACACATGAATTTATATATATTGCTTATTTTTTTTAATAAAACATTATTATTAAACATAAATTCAAGATCATAATCATGTTGGTTTCATAGAAAACATTATAGCCTTTGGAAAACATTTCTTTTAAACAATACACTTCACCAATAAAAAGTATAATCATTCATTAATAAATATTATTATATTAACATAAAAATATATATATTTCAATAAAAAATCATTATAATGCATTGAAAATTAATGTAGGTGTCCTTTTAAATCATCTTCATAGAACCCTTACACATACACTTACACAAACCAAAAAAAATTAAATATCCTACCCAGTTAATTCCAATATAATTCTCCAAAGAACATAAAAATTAACCAATACAATGGTGGAGATATATTTGGCTCAAAATTCATCATAAAAAATATAAAAGAACCATAAAATACCAAAAAAATCATAAAATATGTTATTTTCATTATCAATTCATAAAATTATACTATTGAATCCACAAGTAAAACATTTTCAGATATTACACTATAAATTTTAATTAAAACCCCATTTTAAAATCCAAAATTAAAAAAAGGGAACAAGGGTTTTTATATGAATAATAAATAAAATATAGTAAATAAATATAAATTTAAAATATTGGATTTTGGTGGTGGGAATATCAGTAGGTGTTATATATGATAAAATAGATCATACATTTTTCCTTTTTTAAAGAATGTAAAAACAAATTTTTATAATATAAATAAAAATATTTATTTCAAAACACATTAAAAGAGAGTGATATGAGACAAAAATTATCTTTAATAAATTTTTTAGGTCAATATAAATACTCCCAAATAGGGATTTTATGAATATAGACTTTAAGGAAAATAAATTAGAAAATAAATCTTTAAAACATTTAAAATTATATTTAAAGGTAATGCGTCCCTTACCTTAAGTTGGTTTTTCATGTATGTTATTTTTCTTAAAAAATATTAAATGTTTATTAATTATTTACTTGATTAATTACCCATTTAGTGTTTATTATTCCTTTAATTTTAATTTTTTCTATTTTATATGTAATTAATTAATTGATTATGTTCTCTTCAGATGTTTGAGAACATTCGAATATAAGTCTAAAATGGTTTGTGTAGGTTGAATTTGATCATAAGGGTAATCCTTTCATCATAAAAAAATATTATTCATTACATAATTATTGTTTTTTATAGTTAATTTAATATTACATCCATTCATAAATATCATACACGAAAAAATAAATAACATCAACTAAAAGAGGTTATAGTCCACACGTACACATGACTGAATGAAAAGTAGCTTATTTTATTAAAAAAGCATTTAGGGGAAAGAGTGAGAACCAACACATCATAATGAGATCATGCACTAAATGAAACTACAAAATTATGAAATAAATGTTTAAGACATCTCAAATTATTATCCCTAAACCATTTCTATGGCATAGAAGCTACATGAACGCCTAAATCATCCTTTAAGATGTATTCAAAATGATCCCCCAGATAATCCCAATATTCTATGTATTCCTCTTTCTTGACCTTCCCCTCATTGAAGCCTATTTTCAGTATACAGTATTTATATTCAATCTAAGTTAATTGATCACTAGTAGTGTCCACTCAGAGCGATATTCCCATAATTTTATCAGCTTCATCCTGTGTGGCTTCAGTTTTCATAAAGTCCACCAACATTTCTTTACCAGAGTGCATTAGCATCTCCAAATTATTTGTCTTACCCATAAATTCTTCATTCTGATAACCATTAGATATTAATATGAAATTAACTTCCTCAATGACTATTTCCTTCACCATTTCAGGGGAATCTGAATCCTTTGGATCATCTGCACATGCCTTGTATTTTTCCAATTTCGCGGATATCATCTCCATTTCAAGGGGAAATTGGAATAATCATTCTGACCTTTCATATTGCCTTTCTGACCCTTCCTCCTCCTTTGATTATGGAAATATTCCCCATGAAGATAATCATTACTATCTTCTGAGAGTTTTAAGGATTTTTAATCAATGGATGCCTCTTTGAGTTCACCCTCTTCTTCATTTGGATAATCTAGACTTGGTGATTCCACCTCTTATTCTGGCCAGTTAAGAAACAGCCTCACAAATTAGTTGTCATGATTTATGACCCGAGAGTCCATTATTATACTTGTAACCATGATTGCATTTTCACCGTTTGTTATCCTTTCAGTTTCTTCTGATTCCATTCTTTATAAGGATCCTTGTATTGAACAAACTGCATCAGCATATGATACAACCTTTGGAGCCCTTGCATCTATATCTTCAGCCACATTAACCTTGCCAATGATAGATCTCATAAACATTCCATGAGAGGCCTCCTTTTAATTTCTGAGAGAATAATCCTGGACAACTTTCACCTAGACCCCTCCAATCTTGTGGGACCTAGAAGAACACATGTCGATGGCATGGGATCACCTAGGTCCTTCTCCAACCACCTAAAAATATCAGAAACTAAAGGATTTACCCTTAAAAATCGCGATGAATAGACTCTTAAATAAATGGTATAGAAGTTTCCAATTGACTCCCCATCATCCCTTCACCACCACGCAACCCTGAGCCTTTGCCTTCAACCCTTGAAACCTCATTCAACTATTAATTTCAACATATAGGTGAAAAGTGATCTAGTTTTCTATATGAAGAGAAAAAGTCAACCCACAATTTTAAAAACACTTCACTCTTGTGTTGATATTATTCTTCCACTATACCCCAAATGGACTCCATAGGTGGCATCAATACATATAATTATATACAAAAATTGGGAGAAATAGGATTTGAAACTAACATAGTCCTACTTTCAGAGCATTAGTATCGACCAACCAGGATCCCAAGCATGTGTATAAATGATTGAATTTGAAAAGGTAAAGGTAGTTATGGGAAACTAACAAAAATAACTATCATAGGGATGTCCCACTTCAAATGAATGTCATAGTTTCACCTGAAGAGGTAGAATAGCTATGAGGGGAACTAGACCATGACCTAACAAGATCATCCTCTGAACTAAACCAGATGATGATGTGTCTCTTATTAAGAAAACCTACTATTGCTCGGTCTATCAATCCCTAAAACTACAATATAAATCTATTGAAGGAGTTGACCGAGGGGAATAACTACATAAATTATACAATCAATGGGAGATTCAAAAGATCACAGGCCGCATTGAACTCTCATGTCGAGATCGAAAGCTACAGAAAACATTTTAATAGATCTGGGATATTTGTGTTGAGAATGATTTGAGGGAAATTAGAGAGACAGTTGGGCTTCATGAAGGAGGAGAATGAGAAATTAGTGGACACAAAGGGTGGAATAGGTCCCTACCCAAACGTGGGGGGATAGACCTATGCACCGATCATCATCGTCATGAGGAAGGGTTCGCCATCACAAAAACCCTACTCAGTGTAGTGTCTCACACGTACACGTGAAATACATGATCATTTTTTAATTTATGGAAAGGTATTATAATATATAATATCATATATTTATATAATAATACTTATTTCATGAATCTCATACATATTAATTTAGTCTATCATAATAAAAAACGTTTTTTGGTAGTAATGACATACAAAACACAATGTTTCATAGAGGTGGTAATCTTTATATACACACATGTGATTTATTCATTACCAATAGGATGTAAAGGGAGGAGAAAATATTATACCATAATCATAATGAAATTATAATCTATGTTTTACACTAATAAATTTATTTTCTAATGGTAAAATAATATTGTAAAGGTGTAGATTAAAAAATAAAATTGAAATGGGTCGGTAATGACTTATTAATTGTCCCCAAATAACCTCTTCATATTATACATTTATCTTTATAGGTTTTGTATTTGGGTGAAAAAACATCCCTCTAATATGGGGAAAGTTGTTGGGAAGATATTTTCATTGGAATTTGATGAACTAGGGTTGTCAAAATGTGTGAGGAATGGAGGAAGTAGGTACCCTTTTATAAGTGGAGGCGCAGAAACCTTTGAAAATACATTAATAATTAAATTAATATAAATTATGTTTCACTTTAAAGTAAAAAAATTAACATATTTAGAATATAAGAGGATTAATTGTATATATTGTCTCATCTAATAAATTTTTTAAAATATTAGTTGATGTTTTCACCCTTATATATTAGTTTAATCCCCTCGTTAACCCTTGTGATGATTTTTGAGATATCAATGTTTTTTTAAATATAGAAGTTATTAAATTCACTATATAATGGGAAGTGACCCCTAAGTGTAAGCTAGTTTCTATTATTTTTTTGTATCCTAATATCTTTCCCAAACATTATATTTTTAAAAATTATAAATAATTAAATAAAATATTATTTTAATTAATATACCATCGAATTTATTTTGGGATTAGTCACATAGATTAAATTTAAGGAAATTAATATTATAATTGAGTTAGAGTATAAAATTTCTAAAGTTAAATCTTATGTTATATATGTCAATGAATTTATTTTAACACCATAATTAAAACATATATTTGTACATTTATTAATTTTAATAGACTATATACATGATTTTCTATTACTTGAACTAGTAATATGTCAGCATTGCATATGAATTTAAGGTAATAATTCCAACACTAAATTTTTGGAATAAATTAACATGAGGAAAAAGACAATTAGAATTTAAAATAAAAATTTATAACCAAATATAAACTCTTTTTATTAATATGATATAGTTATATAGATATTGAAACCAAGAGAGTGACATTTTGATTTATTTCATCACTAAACATCATATTAAAGTCATTATCAAAGCAATGTGGTAATAAAATGACAAATATTTAAAAAAAAGTTTTCTTATGGTCCAAAAAACTTATATAAATAAACAAAGACAAATATTAGGGTTATTATTAAGCATTATAACATTATTTTAACCTTGTTTTATCTATAACAAAGAGATAAATATTTACTCGGTTTCTATTAATAATGACCAAAAATAAAAATGAAATATTTTATAAATATGAGTTTCTTGATCCAAATTATTTAATAATTTTTCAAGAAAAAATTTATTATTTTTCTAGAAATCAGTTTTAATATAAATTCATAAAACGCATTGAAAAACTATATTTAGAAAAATGTTTTCTTAACAAATTGTACTTATTCAAAAATCATGTATAATATTTATTACTATGTAATAAATTAAATTATTTATAATTAAATTTTTTTTTACTTTAATATCAAATTAAATACATAATGTACTTTTTAGATTACTTTATTTAATAAAAATAAATTACAGTTTTATACATATCGTTATCTATCACTATTAACGTAAAATTAATTTTTTCATAAATTTTAAAAAATAAATCGGGATTATTTTCTTCATAATGATATAACAAATGATTTTTTTTTCAAATTAAAATGCAAAAATTTAGAAATTTATATTTTAAATAAAAATATATAATGCATGAATCACAATTTATATATAATAATGATATTTTGTTATTATTAAAAAATAATATTATATTATTATTATGAATATAAATATTTAAAATATTATTCAAGCATATTTATAAGGAATAAAATTTATCTATTATCAAAATTACATGGGATTTTAATAAAGAACTATGAAACTATTAATGAAATGGATGAATTCCATGAAATATTTCTGAGTTAGAAAAAAGTGATAAAGACAAGTGACACTTTGACAGTTTGTTATTAAATTTATTTTTATTTATTCTTATAAATTTATATATTGGGTTTCAAAACACAAAATATTTTAGAAATAGTATTATTAAGGATTATAATGCACATTTAATTCAGTTTAGTAGTATATCAAGAAATAAATTCACAAAGAAAAATAAAGACGATGTTGGGTTTTTCAAGATAAAATTTTCATTTAATATTGGAAAACAAAAAACTAGAAAAATAATGATCCAACAATGTAATAATGATAATAAAAAAACATAAATATTATTTCCCCTTCATAATGTATCGTAAATACATGTTCTTTACAATAATATTAGGCATTTAGTTCGTTATAATAAATAAAGACAAGTGATTATGGAAAATAGAGAGAGACATATTCTTTATCAATTCAGATCGTATCTCCAATATCTTCCTCCACAACTATGATTTTATCTTAGTTTGTGCTTCATAATTCCTCTTGATCTGATATATATCAATAGACCACCACTATTTCAAATAATCCTCCTATCAGTTTTAATGGAGTTTCATGACCAATCCCAACATAAAGAACATGGACATCTCTTCGAGCCTTGAATCCTAAGTTGTCATGTCATTGTTATCAATATTAAAAATTTTATTCAATTTGAATCAATCTTAAAATCATGTATGAGAATTTTGGCCAATGCAATTTCATGATTCATTATTCTTAGAAAGTATTTTATAAGGATTTAGGTGGAATATTTTCCTTATATACATTCATTTCCCCACTTTTTTTATATTTTGATTCATAATCTAGGGGCTGATGTTGAATTTTTTTAAATTAAGTCTTAAAAAATCTATTAATTTGTAAAGTAAAATATCTTACAATAAAATTTAAAGTCATAAGTAAATAAAAATTCTTAAAAAACATATTCATGTCCTTTGGGCTCTAGATAGGATCATAGAAATAAAAAAAGGAAAGCCTTATAGGATGAAGAAAATTTATAAAAAATGAATAAATGGCATATGAAATGATGTAAAATCATATGAAATAGGAAAATGTAATAAAAAATCTATAAATTCATAATAAATGGATTAAAAATTATTTTAAAATTTGATTTTATCTTAAATGACCTAAAATTCATTTTAAATGGGACTTTTCAATTTCATAAAAGTATTCTCAAACATTATAAAAAATAAACTACGCAAAATATATTTATGATAAATACATGGAACATAGAAGTTAAATTTTAATGACTCAAACACTATATAAGGATATTTTAAAAATTATTCTAAGAGAAATACACAAACAATTTTATATAAAAATTAAATAAAATCAAATCTAAGATCATTTGACCAGTTTAGAAACTAATATCCTAATTTTTTTTTTAAAAAAAGCTGAATTTAATTTCATCTAAAATTGATCATAATTGAATTATTTATAAATTAAATTATACTTTAATAGAATAATAAAATTTAATTAAAGAGAACATTTTCAATGAAATCCTAAATAATGACATATCAAGAAGATTCAAAATGTGGGGTCTGTTTCAATTCTAGTTAAAATGTTAATATAGAGAGGAAATTTGGGATAAGACACATAGTTATTTTAACATTAAATTCATATTAAATTACCATTATAATTATAATTATAAATATTTTGAATCATCTATAAAATTTCAAAAAAATAGAAACTCTTTTCCCTTGGTACAACGATGAATTTTTTTCCAAATTAGACATTCTATTAATTAAAACATTATAGTTTTCACCTTTTCATTTTTAAGATGTAATTTTGTCTCCAAAATCCTTATTTTATTCAATAAAACTCCATTTTGGGCATAGTTATCCTATCACTACCAAAGGCTAAACTAGTTATTCACTTAATATATAATAAAAGTATAAAAAACCCAAAAACATTAATGATGAATTAAATAAATAAATGTGTCCATCTCCAACCTAATAATATTGATTAGGAACCCCAACCAATTTTCTTCTTTAAGAATACATCTTAGCCACTCTCTACCATTTTCATTGCTCGTATAACCAGAAAACCAAATAAATAATTGTAAAAGGTGATTGGTATTAGCAAATATTTTTGATTTTCTATGTGTTATTTGGATAATGTCGAGTACATGTGTAGGTTTTTAGAACTAATTTGAAGTAGTTGTGTTTATTGGAATTCAAATTGGTCCCTCTAGAATTTTTTATTTTCTAATGGAAGAATAGGGGTGTTGAAATAGATATGTTTATTATAGTTGGTTTTTTCAATACATAAGTACTATTCAAACAACATGATATAATTTTTTTTGAGGAGATGGATTTTGAATATTTTGAGATGTATGAATTAGGTATGAAGAAGTTCATAGATTAATTCTATGAAATATTGAATTGAGGTTTGGATGAATATAGGTGAACTTTTTTTCTCCATAATCATCATTTTGGTTCTATGTAAGCATCATTTTAGAGTGTTGTGTGGATCAATTGTCATTTAAGTCTAATTTGTGAACTGGGAAAATTTGATTCCCCTATATATGGATCGATTACAACATTTTGTAAATATCATCCAGATCTATTTATGATTCACTCTAACTCTGCATATGTGTTAATTGGAATTTATGTAAGTTTTATCTTGGTGTGAAGAAATCTATTTTAAAATCATTCTTTATCTGTACAAACTTTATTTTTTACTCTATGATGAAAATTGGAAAAGGAATAACAACATAAAAATAATTCATTTTTTTTAAAATATGATCAGTGAATTCATATGGGTCAATTTACTAGGTATTAAATATCATCGTGTTGTTTAAGAATCAACAATTAGAACAATTTGAGAAGTGAGTTTGATTAAAATTCAATTTTATAGAATAAATATTCTTATGAAAATTTTAAATCTAGGAATTTTTAGAAATTTTTTAACATGGTTTAAACCTAAAGAAAATTGATTTTTCATTCATCACATGGGACTAGGTTGTTCAAATCATGCATTAGTGTGATCATATAATGAAATGTGGAGAAATTAATTTTAACTATTTGATCGCTTTATATCATGTTTTACTACATGGTACTAAAATGGAATATTGTTAAAAAATAATGGGAAGAATAAATAAGAATAAGAATTAGTAGATTTTAGTGTGTGAAATAAGTAACTTCATTGAATTAAAAATTTCAATTCAAATTAAAAAAACTGATTCTATTAAGTGATTCAAAATATAATGCATTAAAATAGAAAATGAAAGTTGATATTAATTTATATAAAATTATCTAGAATGGATTATAGGAAATAATGAAGAATAGTAGTTTGTTGAAATTTCACAGAGAGAAAAGTAATCTATGAGAGTCAGTATAAAGAAATAAAGGACTTAGAAGAACTATAATAATGATATGGATCATTATTTTAGTTCATGGATATCTTTTTATTAACATGAAATCATTTGTCATTGTAATAGTGTAGGAAGCACAAATCACTATTGATAGAGGTATATTACCCAGGTGTGTGGATATTCTCTACACATTATAACATAAATTATGATACTGGCATGTTATATGGTCTAAATGAAATATAGATCAAGCCATGAATTAGCCTACGTGATTTTAGAGGTGAAAATTGTATAAATGTTATTTACTTCATGTGTGTGTGGGTTTTTTAGTAATATAAATTCCATTTTATAGGTGTAGCGGTTTTCTCAATAAGAAAATATAAAAAATTAATTTAATCTCCACATAACCTCCCTATCAGTGATTTCCACTGATTCTATGGGATCATTTTCAGGTGGTATCCGAGGTAAAAGTTTCTTCATTAGGGATTATTTGTATGGATTTTTATGATTTTTATTTTGTTTCTAGTTGAAGTTTTGATCCTTGAATTTCAATTTTATATTATATATAATCCAAATTCATTTCAATGAAATTATATTCTCATAATTTATGGGAACATATTTTATATCACAAAGGAAAGTATATTAAATTGTCATCAATATATATGTTAATATATTTTGGATTTCTCTACTCTTGGGCTTCCAAAGCATTGATAAAAATGCTTCAATAGAATTTGATGATAGAAAGAACTCAAGTAATGGTGGTAATGATACAAATTCTATATTGTATTACTTATCCGAGAAATAATTTCTAAAAAATAATGTTATAAAGTTATAAATATAAATATGGGTCAAATTAGAGAACACTTATAAAGTAAATACCAATAGAATGAAGATAAATGAAATATAAACATGTAAGTGTATGAATATGTAAAAATATAGAAATATGAATCCCTAGA
This sequence comes from Viscum album, assembly GCA_963277665.1. Classification (NCBI taxonomy): domain Eukaryota; kingdom Viridiplantae; phylum Streptophyta; class Magnoliopsida; order Santalales; family Viscaceae; genus Viscum; species Viscum album. Next base: position 1,465,051,967 of record OY728128.1, on the reverse strand, counting down.
ATAGTTCTTCATAATTGTTAATGAGATTTTATAATTAGTAAGGATTTAAGGAGAGAATTTGGATGATAAAATAGTGGATGAGAAGATACATCACAACCTTGATGACAAGATTTATGCTAAATTCTAATCTATTAAAGGTACATATCCACATACACTATCATTAGATAATTTATGTAGTATTATCATAGAATATTGAATGAGAATTCTAAGTGTTATCCTGAATAAAAAAACAAAGACTCATAAGTAAAATTTTTATTCTAAAGAAAAGGGAAGAATCTATCAAAAAATGATGAATTTTTTATCCAAGTGAGATGATATTGAAATCAATTATGAAGAAAAGAAATTTTATAATTTTTATGATGTTGATGAAAAGTTAATTATTAATATGGTAAATTACGTGGAATCCATAGGTTTTGAAATTATAAATTCTATAAGTTAAGGAGAAGAAATTAATATAGAGTTTATGTTTAATATGGATAAAACAGAATGCCTTTTAATGATCTCAATGTTGTAGGAGGTGAAAAAAAAATTAAGGTAGAAAAAATATTCTAATAATAGGTTAGATGTCTATGATGGTGAAAAAACAGTGTTTCTAAAATTGATTTTTGATTTAAATAAGTTTATTGATGATAATAAGAGTTTTCAAATCATGATGGAAAAATGTGTAAAAAATAATAAAAATTATATTATTGTTTTAAATTAAATTTTATAAAGGTTGAAAGGGATATAAATAATTTTAGATTAAAAATTAAAAAATTGATATCGGAAGTTAGAGATGGATCTAAAGAAATGTTAGGCAATAAATATTAAAAGTGTTATGACAAACATGTTGATTAGAAAATATCATGTACACAAGGTATAAGACATTTTAATAATACTTGTAGGGATCTTAATATGAAGAAGAAGGTAAATAATACCAATATTATATAAAAATCTCGTGAATCTCATAATTTTATAAATTCTCAGAACATTGTCCATAAGTCACAAAAATAAAAAACACGTGGATACTGAAGTTTAGAAAAGAATAATATGCTGAAAAATAATTTTATTGGAGTCTATAAAAACAATTCACTAAAAGTAATCAAGATTCATGAAATAGATAAATAATAATGGAAGTTTTCAACTTATGAAAAATATGTTATTTTCAATGAAATTTATGCAATATAAGGATATTATTTTTTTCATATAAGATTATGGAATTTGGAATGAACAATTCAACTTAATTACCAATATATGAAGTTTATTGAGAGGTTTGAGGTGAAAAATAATAGGGTGATTCAACCCTCTAAAAATATAAACTTCTATAAGTATAATAGAAATTTATATATAGATTATAATGAATATATTTTAAATCATAGAAGATATTTTTGAAATATGTGAACATATCCGTTACATTTCTTAATATTGTCTCACTATCCTACCAGCCTAATTGATAATGAGTTTCAATAGTACAAATTCTATAAATAAAGAATGATAATGAAATATAACATTCATTTTTATATGAATTGTAACATAAATAATCCAACATAGGAGGTCCCATGATTCTTGAGAGTTATTGTAATTCCAATATGATAGGGTATTTAAATCATTTAAATGTTTTTTAAAAGTTAATAAAAATAACATTGACCTTTGAGAATTATGTTTCATTAAAAATAAATTGTACTTAACCAAGTGTGATAAAGAAATATCCCTTAAAATCCAATAACAATTTATTTTATAAAGGGGTGAAATAAAATATTCTCAATGTGTCTAAGTTATAAGATAAATGAAATATACTAGTCTTTTAAAAAAAAATTGGAGAAGACATAGTAAAATGGGTTCTTTTTTTCAAAATACCAATAAAGAGGGAGAATTGTTTTCAACTGGGTGATACTGGTAATTATTGGTTCTTAATAATGACATAATAAAATCAGCTATGGCACAGAAGGATTGGTTACAATTTCCCAAATATCTTTAGTAAGATTGTTAAATTAATTTTTTCAATGATGTTGCAGTACTAAAATGGGATAGGAATTGGATATTCTAAACATGTAAAAGGGGGGAGATTGTTAATTATCTACACTAGAAGGTATAAAATGAATCAAATAATCCATTGGAGAGTATATATTATGACAATTATGGTCCTATGGGCAAGTAATCATAAAAATAGATATATGTAATTTATTTCCCTTATTGATGAATTTATTCAAATTACAAGTATTATGTTCATGAAACATAAATCAAAGTATCTATGAATATTAATGAATTTTAGAAGTATAGAACACTGTAGTTTATTCTCATTAAAATAATGGTTCCTAATTAAAAGTTTATGATTTAATTAAATCTTGAGATTAATGATATTAAATAATGTTCACAATTCACTATATACAAAAAATGGTGTTGTTAAAATATATAATAAAAAGTCTAGTGGAAATTTCTCGTAATATATTAATAGAGTATGATACCACTGAAATTTTTAGAGATAGGTAGTTAGAGATTCTTATTAAAATCAATATTTATGTGTATATGGGTTAAATAAATAAATACATATACATATATCCATGATATATGTACTACAAAAATACATGTAATTAAATTACCTTGGCCTTTTCGGTAACCCAAAAATATCAAAGGTAAAGGGGAAAATACGATAATGTTTAAACAAATAGGTGTTGATGGTATATTCCTAGGTTATCCTCTATATGAAATAACATGTTTCTATGATCATAAAAAAAAAAGAAATATTTTTTGATGTTTATAATTTGAATGTTCTGGAACATTCAATGAAATAATAAACACATGAAAAAGCATGTTCCATATGTTGTGAAGATAGATATTTTTTTAAACATGATGAATAATTATTAGATAATTGATATTATATAGGTTTATAAGTTGAATATAAGGATTTTTCCAATTCTAGTTATGAGGATAATCCTTGATCATATCATCATAGGCTAAAAAAGATAAGTTGGGGCCCAAAACATCAATGCATATTAGGAAAAATGAGTTCTAAATTGGATAACATTGAGGTGAACATCACATAACTCACTTCCTTCATAGAACCAAGCAAGAGATTTGGATAAATATTTGGATCTTCTAGAGTGGGTTGATTCAATGGATGAATAATTAGATAAGATATAGAATAATGATACTTAGGAGTCACTTCCCATGCCCGGATGAAATAATGTTATTAGAAAACTATTGTTGATTTGAAAAAATATGAATGATGTGGGAGATCTTTTGAGAAATAAGGAAACATTTATATTAAAATTTAATTCTCATATAGTTCATATTTACATTGATACAACATTTAAACTAGTGGAAATGTAAGAAACTATTATAATTTTTCTTGTTATTTCATCATAAAAGAAAAAACATGATATTCCAAATGATTTCCATTTCTTCATTTCTCAATAATTAACTGGATGAAGCGGTTTATATTGAAAAAACATATGGATTCTTGAATGGAAAAGAGTTGAATTTTTATTTTACATTGAAAAGGATATATATGGGTTGAAAAAAGTTCCCATGAGTTACGTATAAATATTTATATGACTATTAGATGAATTTGAAATTCAGAAATTCAATAGTGGGAAAACACCACCAAATAAAATATGAGGAAGAGGTGTCTCTTATTGTTATTATTTTTATAGATGATATTATAACATACAGTAATAAATAAATATTTTTTCAAGATTTTTATTTTATTATGATGAAATTATTTGAAATTTCAATGTTTAGTTATATATGATATTTTCTTGGTTCACAAATCTTTTGAAATGAATATAAAAATTTTATTTCTAAAGAGAAGTGTGATTAGGAGATTCTAATAAAGTTTGGTATAATGGATTCAATTCCACTTCCACACCCATTTCAATGGGGACCATTTTTTCTCAATATATAAAAAGGAAGGGATGGGGATACATGTGAAATATATAAGCTTATGTGATGTTTTTTATACCTAATATCCTTATGGATGTATATTTTTAATATTGTTAGACTTTACTAAAGGTAACAATGTGGTCCAAAAGTCTCATATTTTATAATTTCAAATAGTATTCTCAGGGAAATTAAATGAATAAATAAACTAATTATGAGATATGATATTAAAGGAAAACCTTATCTATTTTTTTTAAATATATAGTGTGAAAGAAATTTTGATGATAGAAGTTTAACCTATGGTGTAGCTTTCATTCTAGAACATTGGTGTGTTGGTTGTTACACAAAGATGTAATTTTTTTTTCTTAATTAGAACTAATGGAGCTATTAATGAGTTTTCTAATCAATTAAAAACCCAGTTGATATGGGTATAGGCTTTCCTAGAATATCTAAAGGTATAAGTGAATTTTCTAATTCTAATTGGTTATGATAATAAAAATGTTATCAATATTTGAAGAATTTTTTTAACATTAATGATTAAGGAAAATTGATATTAAATATAAATTAATTAATGAGATTATGGAATGGAATGTTTTTAATGATGTATTTTTTTAAATAGGATTAAGGAATGATATTTTCTCTTGACCACTTCGAAAAGATGCATTTTAATGTTTCAGGTTGATGATGGTAGTTAATACTCATTCCTCACAAGGCTAAAGAATAGTGGTTCAATCCCTAATCCAATATTTTTCTTTCGATTCTTATTGTTAAAGGGATATTAAACAAATATGGATAACATAAATATATTTTTGGTTTATTTCATTATATATTGATATATTCTATTTACAAAGGGAGAATTAATTATTTTAAACCGAATCAATAATTTATTTAATCAGGGGGTGAGATATTATATTCTATGGGAGTAAATATTTATAAAGATTAATTAAAAGAGAAATGTTGGAAGGGTCAAAATGGGGGTTTTGGAGTACCTTTGATTAATTTTAACAATTTTATTTATTTGTTTTACAATAATCTATTTTTATAGTGGTTTTACATAAAATTGTTAAGAAATGGTAAAAAAAATTTGGTTAAAGAAGTGTTGAATATCTTGTTTTATGTCAAATGATATTTCTTATTGAACCAAATCATTGAAAAATGTATATTTTTTAAATTGGTATAGGATTAAATACTGTAATGTTATGAATGAAATTTATTGTTTCTTGAAAAATGTGACATTGTTATTCAATTTTCTTATTTTCTAAACTATTTTCACTCAAATTGGATTAAAAAATTTGAATGGTGATTCATTGTTGAATTTGTTCCGTTTGTAATTAATTTGTCTTACATGTTTTCCAAATGAATCCAATGGATGAGATTTTTTATCCCAATAACTATTTAGAATATGTTTATTACTTGGAGATATTTTTTTGACCTGACATAAAGGAGTCGTGTTTTTGGAATTGAATAAGATTTAATGATCATTTGGTATTTTTATAGAGTAGTAAATTTATAGGTGTTTAAGTGGATATGATTAATATATGGTACTTTTTAGTCAATTAAAAAATAATATTTAGACACACATGATATAATGTTAATTTTTTTATATGATAGTTTTTATATTTTTGGAGATGTATAAATATACTTTACAGGGGTTCAAAGAAGAATTTGACAAATTATCGAATAGAACAGTTGGATAAAAATGGATAGGTCTGGACAATTGTATAAAAAATATTTTTTGGTCATTTAATATTCACTTTGGATTTTTTGGAGTTATCTATATGCATGATCATTATTTTTGAAATTTGTAAGGATTATTCCTCTATATAAGAATAATTTATAGTAATATGTAAACATAACTCATATCTATGTTTGAGTAAATAAAAATATATGGACATAACATTTGTACTCTATGTTAGTATCAAATATGATACAATACATCCATGTTAGAATCATACTTGATCTGTGTCATAGGTATTTTTGAATATTTTTTAAAACTTGGGAAATGAATGACAACATAAGAATTATGATCATTTTCCTCGATCATATATATCATTATGTTTTATAAAAACCAACAAAAATATGAATTTTATAATTATATTAGAGAAAAAATTCAAGTTTCTCTAATTAATGTTTTAAATAATTTGTTAATTTTAGATAGTTAAATTTTTTTGTTCATGGTTTAAACATAAAAATATGATTTTTTATTTATAAAGACTGTTTTCATTATGAATAAGAGAGATAATATAATAAAAATTGGACAAGTTATTGTTTAACTACATGGTCATATTGAATAATTTGTTTTTTTTCATGGTCGCGTGTAAAAAACTTCAAAAATAAGGAGAAATAAGTTGAGATAAAGAGATGTTAATAAAAAATAGTTGTTTATAGATACTTGTTTGATTGTGAATTTTGAATTCAAATTTGAATGATATTTTATATTAATTATATGAAACGAAAAATAATATATCATGTAAGAAAAAAGAAAATGTATGTGGAGACTAATCTGAACCAAAATATTGATAATATTTTTTGAGTAAAAATAAAAGATGTTTTGATGTTTTCAAAGAGGGAATATAATGAACTATAGAAAAACAATCATCTTATTCAGGAGACAAGTATCATAAAAATACAAGGATATACCCTATTCACTGTATCCAATATGTTTACAAAAGGTTGTTATCTGGTCTTGGTTAAATTAGAATCAATCCTAGGTTAGATTTATTATTTTTAGTGGTTTCCCTTAAAAATAGGTTTTTCCCTTCATTTGTATATGTTTTTAAATGATCTAAATTAATTTTTTTAGCCCTGGGTGAGAGGTTTATTAGGTCTAGGAGTGAATAAAAAAATTTAAAACCATAATAAAATTTAATATCATAATAAAAAACAATTTAATATGGATAAAGAAAGTCCTCTTACAGTGATGTTGACAAAAATGGGGGCACAAAGATGGCAGATAAAGTGTTGAATAGGCAAGCGCAAGGAAAAAGGAAGCCACCAAGAGATTACACAGATATTCCCAAACCAATGGAGACTAGGGAATCATACAAGAAAAGTGGTGGGAAGAACTCTGATGTGACAAAATATATTGTAGGGAAGCGTACTTATAATGATCAGTTAATCAAAGAACAACTCGTCAAGAGGAATCAACACCTCAAACTTTTCAAGAGATATAAGTCCTCTGAATGGGAATCGGCCATGCAAGAAGATGATGAGGTAACTGCGCATGGATATGGGGATGGGGATGGATTTGTCATGATGTAGTGACTTTGCCTTGTATTTTATTTGCACTTTACTTTTTTCTAATAATAATTTGGGAGATCAGACTTTTGTCTGATCTGGACCTTTCCGGTAAAACACAATTTAATATCATTGATAAGGAAAACACATATGTATAGATTATAGTGAAAATTTTCCAATAATAAATTATGTTAGTGAAATTATAAATTATATTAGAAAATAAAAACATTTTTTTATAGAAGTTTATATCAATTTGATATCTTGTATACATTAAACCTCTGTCTTCTCCACAAGATAAATGAGACCCACTAAAACAAAACATCACTTGTGGAAAAATATTATTTCCTTTTACAAATCCTTACATTATAAGGACGAAGCCACAATGAGTTTAATCCTACCAATTTATAGATCAACACACAACTTGAAACAACATTAATTTTAATGGGAGACACATCCCAAAAATTAATAACACTTATGTATGTATAACTAAAATAATTGTTAAATTTAAAGGGGAATGAAAAAAACACATACAGATAAAGTAAAAAAAATAATTAATAATGAAACTCAAAAAATAGAATAGATCGGAAGGATATTGATATACGTTGATCACATCAACACTAAAATTACATTTCTACTATCATTTGTATATATTTAAAATTTTCACACTCATTATATCCAGGAGTATAATTACATCAAATATTATGATATTCAGAAGATTAAATTTACTCTTAAACTTGAATCCCTTGAGAAATTTTTATGTTAAACACTATATTTCACATTCAATGGTGAAAAGAACACCTTGTTTTAATCTAGTAACTTGATTATATTATATTTCAAGATATTAAATTTTCTTTTTAATATCAAACCATCAATGGTTTTTGTGTCAAAGGTTATAAAGTTTTTATGTAATTTTATGGATAAAAATGTTTTTTGTGGTTCATAATCACTATTAATTGAATATAATATATCAAGATTGATTTTTTATAACCTATGGTGATGTAATTTTGTATTTACACATTATTTTATAGGGAAACGATGACAAAAACCAATTTATTCTTCCTTGATTATATTGTTTCATGAAAATTCATTTTCTCTAAGAACAATTCATATTTTTATAGATTTTTTTTCCATGTCCATGTTTCTACATCCCACAAATTTTATTCATTCTCTCATGGAACAAAAATTGTTTTTATCTACTATTATCTTTTAAATCCCATTTTTTTAGTTTAAAATGAAGGTTTCACCATATTTTTAATGATATGGGTTATCAATAAGGTTATTTTTTAAATTCACAAAAGGGTTTTTCATATTTTAAAATTCAAAAGATTTCAAATCGACACAAAATGTTATTTTGATAACATTTATGCCTAATTAATATTATATTATTAAATACCCTATTTAAAATTAATTTTTTTCAATGTATTTTAAATAATATTTTTGAAAATATTCTAACCATTTATATTATCCACTATAAAATATTCATTTCAAAATAAATAGTTTTCTATGTATATTCACCTCACATTTGTTATAACTATTATTCCCTTTAAAGGAATAACAGTTTTTATAATTTAATATTGCAATTTTAAGAATTCTTCTCTTTAACTACACAAAAATATAACTTTTGAGAGTTATTTTTACTTCATTATATTTTATATGATTTGTGAAAACTCTTGTATTTTCCTTGCTATCTCCACTCCATGGATTTTCTTTCATAAATTAGTGTTTTTATCACACAATATATATGTTATTATGATATGGTTCCTTTTTTAAAATGATATATCTGGTATCTTATGATTTATTATGTTCATAATATATTTTGTTTTTGAAATTTTCAAAAAGATGATTATTTTTCCATGCGCTCTTTATGAGATGATGAATATTTGATTTTTAGGTGGCCCATAAATGGATAAATTAAGTTATGGTTTCAACTTTTACATACCTAATATTATCTACGTAAAGTCACAACATGATATTTTAAAATAACACTATGTTCAATTGCATACAATATACAAAACACTGATCTTAAACAATTGACAAAATATTATTATTTATATATGATAATTATAACCTAACCATTAAATTGGAGGGTGTGAATAGTATTAAATAATTTATGAAATATATATAAATTTCCTCCCCAATATAAATTCATTGATAAATTCTTAATAAATAATCAATCAATTTATAGAAATGATATTTTATTCAACAAAAATATGTTTTCATCAAAATGTAATTTTTTTTAAATATTAATTTTTATTCATGGATCTTTGAGAAATTTAATTTTATAAAAAATATATATATATTTTTTTAAATTAGAATATCAAAAATATATTATAGTGAAATTTTTTTATTTGTTTTGGAAAATTTTTATTTTTCTATTAATATTGAAAAATATAGTTTTTAATATAATATTGAATTTTCTTCTAATTATTTTGAAAGTATTATTATATTTTTGATTGTTTTTGAAATTTATTTTATCTATATTAATTTAAAATCATACAATTATAATCATTATAGTAATTGGTTTTAGTGGAGTCATCAAATAAATATAGTTTTATATAAAAATTTATATTCTAAAAATATATTTTTCATTGAATTTTTCATTTTAATGTTATTTTATATTTAAAAACATATATTAAGAAAATATTGAAAATGAATTCCATATATTAATTAGAAGGCTTGTATTTTTTAAATAGTTCATTTCTATTTTTTTCATTATGAATTGTAACCAAAGTAAATAATTATAACTATGGTGAATGTAAATGAATTATTTAATGTGAAAAACAAAATGTTAAAGGAAAACATTCACATAACACTTCAGATTACTCTATTATATTAGTCATATTCATCCATGTACATAAAAATTTGTAAAAATGGAAATTTGGGGCCATATGTCTCTAATTTTGACATTAATAATATATAAGTAAAATATGAAATGATATAATTATCTTAAATTCCTACACAACTCATATACATGACTTATTCAATTAATTGAAAAAAAATAAATAAATGATATTAAAATTGTTAAAAGTATTATAATTTTAATTAGTTATTTTGTTATAAGAAAATTTTAGGTAGAAATAACAAATTATATAGGTTTTAATATATTATATTTGAAATCCATAATTTTCATGTTTTTCTCAAATTCAAAATAATTGTATAGTTCCAAAAATGACATTAATATTATTTTATATAAAATAATATATTATTAAATGATTTTGAATTACTAAAAATATTGTATTCATCCATACTGTTTGTATATGGTATAAAATATCAATCGCGGTTTATTTATGGTATAATTTCACTTTTACAGTATGCATCGAAATCCTCAATGTTTGAAATCTTATTTTATCATAGTAATTGTCAAAAAGGTTTAATGTGGGTTAAAACAAAGAGAAAAGGATTAAAACCTATTCTAAACATGTCTTAAATTTATTGAATTACAGTATTTAGACTGATATTTTTTCAATATTCCAATTATATCTATTTGGATCATTATTTCATGAAAATTTATTAAAATTAATTTAATAATAAAAGTAATCCCAAGAGTACCCATCCCCTTACATATAAAATGGAACCTCGTCTCCTCTTTTCTTCACATTTAAAAAGAATTTTAAATCATTATTTATTTTACATAATAGATTTATATTATACCTCAACTCATTCAATAGGTTTTATCATTTATAGAATGATAACCATAGAGGACATAATGTGTCATGAAAAGTATATTGTCCAACGAATAGGTAAATATTTTAACCAAATGATTTAGTATTATTTCCTCCTGTAAATACATTAAATATAATAATATAATTATAATATAATATCATTACTATATACCATGCACTGAGATTTTATTATCATAATATAATAACCTATATCTATCTCATTCTTCCAATAAATAGAAAATTAAATCTTCGTTTTTTGAGTGTGATGGATTACAGCTTGGGAACTCATGTAATATATTTCTGTCACAAAATATAAGGAATGGATATAATGGTAGATTTTACATTATATTTATGATATTCATGGAGTATTTATCAGTCTATAAATTTAATATAACAGTTATATTTTTCCCTTTCCATTCATAGAAAAATAATAATGTCATTCGTTCATAAGTGGTGACTACCACCACTATAATGCAGTGTGATTAATTTTGAATCACCACATCAAATGGATATATGAAAAGGATTATTTAATGATATAAAATGAAATTTATGATATAAATATAATTATATATGGATAAAAAAATATTTAGCTTCATTCCATTTTGATTTTTTAAAAGTGGAAAAGGTACCCATGTTTGTGTAAATTTTAAAATCTCCATGATTGCAACATAGTCCATTTTTCCAAACCATATTTGATGGATGATTTTAAAATATTAATTGATTTATAAAAATGATAATTATTTAATTATTATTATTTTGGGTATGGTGTAATATTTATCTTTTTTACCATGTTAATCATACTAATGTTTTTTGGGAATGTGAAATGAACATCCTTAAAACACCTGATGTCAACTTAACCGAATAAGTTATTAAATATTTTAGTATAACAAATTAAATAAATCATTTAAGAATAATTTATTTAACTTGTAAAAGGATCTTTATAAATTTAAAAAATTTATATATGTTTATTATATATCTGATAAATTGTGTAAATGGATAGTGTGTACTCGAGGTAAGGGTTCATCATCTCAGATTGTATTTTCGTGACGTAAGTTATGTAATGAACCATTATTATTTTATGAGGTGATTATACAACCCATTTTATAGTAATATCATACAGTAAATTATTATTATCTTACTTAATGTTCCATTGGATGTTATTCATTCATGGGTATTATGATTCAAATGTTTCATAAGTAGTACCTGATTTATGATATAATCTCATTGTTTATTGGGTTTCATTAGGATTAAGTGTCGATGATGAAATATTATGTTCAAAGACAAAATAATAAAAAAATTAATTTTAATATCCTATAGTTATTTCTATAAAATACATGTTTTATTTCATTTTCCTTTATTTAATAAATCCTAATACTAAAATTGTTTTGTAAGTAAAACCATATTTATTAATATATTTAGTTGAGAAATAGATTCCACTTCATGTTCATGTTTTATAAAAATTATTTCAATATTTTTTTCAATATTCTCCACTTATTGATTAAATTAATTTCTAACCATGTCTGGGTGTTTGAAAATGGGTTTAAAAATAAATCTTCTTATTATTTTTCAAATGAGAAACATTTATCTTCTTACAAAAATATAAAAGGAATGTTTTCTTTTAATATAGATTGAATGAATTATATTTCATAACATCATGTATAGTCGTTATTTTGATTACTAATTTACATTTTTTCAAGGTTAGTTTCAAATAAAATAATTTTCCTATTATTTTGTACATTTCTTTTGTTTTTTTAATTAAGTGATCTCTCTGAACCGCCCTTTTGATTTGGGTTATGACCATTATCTCTCTAAATAACTTTATCTCTACATTTTATGTAATGTATTACTTCTAAATACTTAATATATATCAATCAAATAGATAACTATTTCATTACCCCTTCTTTGAATGGGGTAATACATTCTATAAACCCATTTATCAAATTCCTTCTTTGAAATCAAACATCGTTAAGAACTACTTTTCTTTGTGTTAATATAATTATATAATTCTCATTTATGTTGTTAATAAAAAATAAACACCTAATATTGACACACATTAATATGCGCTTCTATATATACATCCATATTATTTAGTCCCATGTTCTCTGTGGAATCTTTTTGAAATTTCCTTTGATTATGATATGAGGCAAGATTATGCATCTTATTTCAATCCATGGGTAATTCTTATAATTATTCCCTATGATTAATTTCAATTTATAGAAAAAATAATCCTGTACTTGTTATGATGGGTTCACCCCTATAGTTCTCCAATGCATTGGGTAAATCTTTTGTCTAATGTGACATTATGATTTGTATTAGAGAGTAAACCAAATCCAGAATGGGACTGTCCACAATGTAATGTTTTTCTTCCAATCATCCTTAACATGTAATTATGTAATTTTTTTTTCTGATTACACATTTCATATGTTGGAAATATATTTTGATAAAAAAAATTATATTATTCTCTATTATATTTACTCATTATCATTCTCTTTTAAGGTATCATGTTATAATTTTGACTCACACATTACACTTCTTATCATTGTTTATACCATTATTTAGCATCATAGCCCAAGTTTTTTTATTTTTTATTTCATAATATAATAAATAATGGTTTTAATTATGTTATACCTAATAGGGAAAATAGATTATAAGAACATTGGATAGGTTATTTATAATTTTATGTACCATCTTTTTATGTATTCATGTTTTTATTATACAGTTTTTCCTAAATCTATAAAAAAGTAAAAATGAAAGTCCCTTCAGTGTAGAAGTGATCCAATTATTTAGTATGATGTTATATTTTTTTAAGGGTTAAAATTATGTCATGTTTATTAATATAAAATCCAAAAATCATAATGTTGTGTTTTTATAACTAGTTCTAGTTTTCGGGTTCAGAGTCCGACCAATGATTTATATTTAATGTATATTTATGTTAAAAATAATTTAATAATATTTTTAAAATTGAATGTTAAAGATAATTGGTATTAGAAAAAAGTTTTAGTTAACATTTGATATTTGGATATTTTATTTAGATGTTATCTTAAGTGTTTTGGATACCATCACTGATTTCGCAGTTTAAGGTTGATCACAAGTTTAATGACTCATAAACAACTTTTTGAGGTTTAATGTGATGGGATCTTGAGATAATTAATGATATTTTGTGAAATGTTTTATTGGTTTGAGGTATATATATCCCTTTATTTTATCATGAATATTTATTTTTGGAAGAATGGATTTACACATTCTGATCATATGTTTAGAGATATTGATAATCATTAGGGTTTATGTGATCATTAATATTGAGGTTATTATGGGTTATTATAATTTTGAAAAATATATTTTAAAATATAGATAACTAGTTGATTGAAAATTTATTTACTGGGGAAGTGATATATTTTATTTCATAATATAAATATAACTTTAGGGAACATTTTATTATTAAGGTAATAAATATGATAATGTGATTTTATTTTATGAATAAAGGTCGAATATTCTATTAGAAGCATATACAGTTTTAATGTGGATTTATGGTTATTTAGGTTATTAAGGGAAATGATTTTCATATCATGTAGATAATATAATTTTGGTAGATACAATTGTTTTATGAGACTTTTAAAGTTATTGATATTATTTTAATAAAAATATTAAATTAATATTGTAAGAATATGTGATCACATTATTCTAATTTTTTTATTTCAATCTCAGTAAAAAAATACATTGATGAAATTTAATTATAGTTATTTATTTTATGATATTAGTTGAACATTGGGTTTTATTTTTATTTCATTGATGATTATTATTTTATTTCTTTCTATGCTGATTTATTTATATGTGAAATTCTTATAACTTGTACTGAACATTATGGTATTGGTTAATGTCTAAATAATATGATTTTTTTTTATCATTTTTCGAATTATATGATCCATTATAAGATTACTTTAGTGCTCCATGTGTAAAAAATTCATCCTCAATAAACCTTAGTTTGGATAAAAATATGATATTATCATAGAAATTGATTGATGGATAAAATTTAACTGTCTATGTAATTATATTTCCTTTAGTTATTAGTATAGATTGTGAAAAAATTCCTCAACTTTAGGAAAATGTATTGAAACAAAAAGGAAATTCTTAATATTTTAATTTTTAATGAAATGAAGATCTTTTTTACACATCTTTTTTTCATGATTTTTCGGCTATTGACTTTCTTAAGATCAATCACATTCTTTTGATAAATTTTCTCTCTCACTATCCTCCATTATTTTGGGGAAAAAATTACTCCATTTATATATTTTTACATCCTAATAATTTTCACCTATTTTAAAACCTATTACATGTTTTTTCAGAGGGCCTTCGCACTTCCCTTACTCTCTTTTCAAGATGATAATTTATAAACACATTTTACGATATGCAATTAAATAAATGGTATATTAAAATGTAAAAACATTGTTTACTGAGAGTAGATTAAAATTTTGGGGATAATATTTATTAATGGGGTGATAATGTGACCCCAAAATATTTTAAAATATAATTTTTAAATATAATATATGGTACACAACATCGATCTTAAAGGAACTGTGAAATGTTATAATTTTAACATGACCATTATAAAAAAGATGTTCAATTGATGTGAACATGTTTGATTAAATACTTTATAAAATATTTATAAACATCTTACAAAATATAAAATTTTAGATAAATTAAATGTAAATAATTATTCTTTTTATTAAAGCATGTTCATTCATCAACAACATGATTTCTTCAAAAATTGTTTTTATTGATTTTTTTCAGATAAAATATTATAATTAATTTCTTAAAATTTTATAAAATTTATATAATAATAAATTTTTCATATTTTAAAAAATTATATAAAAATTATTCTATTGTGAGACTTTGTTAGTTTTCTGAAAAATTTGATTTTCAATGAATAGTGAAAAATACTAATTTTTATTGAAATATATATTCTCAATCAAAGTATTTAAGAAGAAAAAATAAATTTTGAATTTTTATAAATTTAACTAGTTAAATTTTGTTAACCATAATATAATTATAGTATTATTGAATAATTTGAATAATTTAATTTTTTATAAAAATATTTTTATACATAAAAAGGAATTTTTTGAAAAACATTTCTTCATTGAATTATTTATTTTAATGTTAAATTAGTTTCTTAAAATTATATAAATTTAACGTGGAAAAACTGATTATAATATTATTATTAGTAGTTAAATATTTTGAAAATATATAGCTTATATTTTTTCATTATGAATAGTAACGAAAGAAAATAAGTGCCACTACTATAAGGTTAAATTGAATAATTATGGTTAATAATAATATGATAAGGAAAAAATGAATATATTACTTGACTTTATCATATGTTACAAGTCTATTAATTCCATTATCTTCCATTTTCATAGAATAATTCAATTGGTTCCATAATTATATTATTTTTACCTTTTATAATATTTTTGTAAAATATAATGTAAAAATGTCACTTTCTTAAATATAGTTTCTTTAATATTATTTTGTAGAGGATAAGGAAAATTTATGTTAAATTAAAAATGAAAATATGAAATCTAAATTATTTTTTATCATTATAATTTATTTTTTAGTTTTAGGGATGAATTATCTTTCTTAAATACTTACATAACACTAACACAATATTTTTTCAACTAATAGAAAAATTAAATAATTGGTTTTTTAAATGTAAAAAGTAATAAAATAAATAATAATTATGGTTTAACATGAATTTTTAGATGAAAATAAACCAGTATATAGGTTTAAATGGATTAGATTATAATTCCGTAGTTTTTATGTCATTTTCAATGTTTAATTAATCAAATAGATTGAAAACGGGAATTATTGTTATTTTTTAATAAATAATATTTTATTAAATTATTTATAATTCTGAAATAATGTATAATAATAAAATATTTTGTGATATGGTTAAAAATATCAACAATGTCCAATTTATTGTCAAATTATCGTTTCATTTAATGTATCCTTACCCCTAAAGAGTAGTTGTTTCTTTATTGTGGGAACTGTTAATAATGGTTAAAATAGTATAAAAGAAAGAGATTGTGAAAAACAAATATAAAATAGTGAAAATTTAATTATATGATAATATTAATACACATAATAAAGCTAAAATAATATTATATCAATCATGATCCCCTTTTCAATGAAATTTTATTATATTTATTAATATTTAAACTAATTCTCAGAATTCTCCAACCATTATTTGATAAAGGTAACCACATATTCTATTTTATTCACACATTAAGATAATTTTAATTGAGATAATACTAACCTAAATACTTAACAAGAATCCCTAATCTAATTCTAGATATCTTTTATTTTATAGAAGACCCTCCTTAGAGGTCTTAACCTGTAAAGTAAATGACTTTTTCTGAATAATAGGTATAACTTTTAACGAAATGTTTTAGTTCTATTTCTCCCTCCACATCCATAAAATATTCCTCAACCATTATTATATAATAACATCCTTATCTACCATATAATTATTTCCACTTATTTTCATTGAATAACCTATATCTATATCATTCTTCCATTAAATGGGAAATGAATTCATCATTTCTGTGTACGGCGGACTATGTCCACGTGGATCGATGTAATTTGTTTTCCATCACCTAGACTAATGGAAAGATATAATGATGGAATTAATTTATATTTATTATATTAATGATATAATTAATATTTTATAGAAATAATATATCTTATATTTTCTTACATTTCCCTTCATTGAAAAATGATAACTTAATTTTTACGTTCATGTGGACATCAACATCCCTAAAACGATGTGATTTTTTTCAATCACCATGTCACATGAATATATAAATATATATATTTAAATAAATAATATTTTTTTATAATTATAATTATTAAAAGGAAAAAAAAATTCTTTATTTTTTTCCATTATTATCATTAAATAATGTAATTGACACTCATGTGTGCTTACGTCATACCATCTCTTTGATTGTAATATATTCCATTTTCCATGAAAATATATGATGGTTGGTTTTAAATGTTTAATAGATTTATAAGATTTATAATTATTACATGATTAAAATTCCTAATATTATGTAATTATAACCACATTGACCTTGTTCATCCGCCTGAATTTATTTTGTGATTGTGAACCGAACATCCTCAAAACACCCATCGTAGAAATAAATGAATAATTAATTAAATATTTCATAAAAAAATTAATTAAATTGATTAAATATAATGGATTAAAATTGTAAATGGTTATCAGTAGATTTAATAATTTATAAAATTTTATTATACATTATATAAATTACATAGATGGAATGTACGGACTCGTGGGATGGGTTAATCATCTGAAATTGTCTCTTTTCGGTCATATGTTATGTTATGCACCATTATTCCTTTATGAGGTGTTTATATAGACACTTTTAATTTTATATCTTGAATATACTTATTATTATAACACAAATAGTTCCATTTATTTTTATTACATCATGGATATTATGATTCAAAATTTATCAAATTGGTAAGAGTTTTATTCTACAATCTCATTGTTTACCAATATTGTTATGACTATGTTTTGATGATGAAATTTTATGTTCTACCTCACAAAAAAATCCCTAATTAATTTTATTCTACTATGGTTACTAATGTAAATTATAATTTTCTCTTTAAAATACACGGATTTATGAACTCAAGTAAACAAAATAATGTTTTTAATAAAAATCTATTCGGTCCAGAAATACTTTCTCTTTGATGTCTATGTTTCATAAAATTTATTTCTAGAATGATTTCACTATTTTAAAATTATTTTTTAATTTCCTTTTAAACATGTTTTTCTTTTTAAAAAATGGTTTAAAATGTAATATTTTTATCATATTCCCAATGAAAAAAAATTCATATTTTAAAAAAGTATAGAATGAATATTTTCTTTTAACTTATAAAACTGGTACAAAGCATCCTAATATGATGAATGCTCGATTATATAAAAAATAATTTACAATTTATCAAGTTTATTTTATATTAAAATATTTTCAATAATATTTGGGAAAAAATTAAATTTTAAGAAAGTGTTCTCTTTGAACAAACCTATTTCCTTGGGTTAAGACCAATCTATCTCTAACTCTCTATCTCTACCCCATTGACTTTATAAATTTCTTCAAAATTATATATTTGTATATCTAACATATGTTACTAGATCATTATAAATTTTCATTATCTAGTCATACAAGACATAAATTATTTTTTCAAATTTATTATTTAAAGTTAATCCCGATTTTGGGTAACCATTCAATTCCGTAATCTATTTAAGTAATGAAAATTTAAGGTTTATTTTCACAAATAAAAACCTCATTTTGAGTCATATGATTATTTAATCATATATGATATTTCAATATATTTCATTCCTTATTAAGTGGAATCTTTGAAAATTTCCTTTGATTATTATATGTGGTAAGATTATGGAAAAAATTATTTTTGTGGGTAATTATTATAATTATTCCTTATGATTATTTTTATTCATTGGCACATATAATAATGAAATTTTTATGGGTGGTTCTAGAGAGTACTCTAATATATTGGGTAATGAATTTTTCTAATGAGATGTTATGTGTGGGATTAGGGAGTACACTCAATCCATGATGGAACTTTGTCCACCATGTAATGTTGTCTTAGAAGTTATCATTGAATTATTATTATGTCATGATTTATGTTGGTTCCATATTTCCTATATTCCAATGATCTTATGATAAATTTTTCTCTATGTATTTATCTTATGTTATTACTAACAAGCCTTCTCTTTCGTGATATCATGTTATACTTTTATCACACACATTAGAAATAGTTTTCATGTTTATTCCAATATTGGGAATTTATAATTACAATTACTATTGTTAACATTCCCAATATTATAAAGAGTGGTTTTATGTTTGTTATGAATAATAATTTTTCTATATTTTATGAACTTTTTTGAGATGATTTAGAATTTTATGAAATAGTTTATTCTGTTTTAAGTTATTTTGGAAGGTTTTATATTAATTATATGAATCTCTAAACATATAAGGTAATAAAGAATGTAACTGATCAAATAATAAGCTTTGATGTTATATGCTCTAAATGTCTGAAACTGGGTCACACTTATTGGTATCAATGAAAAAATGTTGATATTTTGTTTTTAGCACCAGATCTGAGAGTAGGGTAATGGGTCAACCCCTATTTTGTAATTAATATATATTTATGTTAAAAAACATGTAATAATATGTCTAAATAACATTAATCCATTATAGGTGAATTCTAATATATTATGAGATAGAAATATTTTGTGAATGGGTTAGAAGGTACCCCGATTCACAAAGTGTGAGTGTGAAAGTGTTTAGCCTTACTCATAATTTTTTAAGTGAATATGTTTTCTAGTATCCGTGTTCACAATGAAAAGAAACCATATTTGTATTATTATTCAATATTATCATTTTTTTAAAAAAATAATTCATTTTTTATATTATTATTCCAAATCCTAAACATATTCCACACTTCTTTCATACACACATGTTTTTTCTAATTAATATGTTTTAAGCCAAATCATAACATTTACACATACACAATCTTCTAGTTAATATCTTAAATTTTTTATCATGTTTATGTTTATCTTTTATGGTCTTATAATATCTTATTAATATATTTAATTCTTTCTCATGGACTCTTTCATGTTTAGGGACAAATACATTAATTGAATCTTTTACCTTACAGAGCATATGATCTCAATCCACTATTATTTTTCCATTTAATAAGCTGTGGTGATTATTAAATCATGTGTGATATGTATGAATTAGTATATAAAATTATGATCATGTAGAAATTTAAAAAAGTGTAGTAAAATAAGTTTTTTATGTATCTAATCTCCACATCAATAAACTTTTAGATCATTAGGTTGTGTGACTATTTGTGGGATGTTTTTTAAAATCAAGAGATTGATGTATTATTTAATTAAATTTTTGATTTGGTTGATTTTGGATAGTAGTTTAGGTATTTTAAAGAATATTATTTTACCTATTTTAGAAAATAGGTTTAGCTAACTATGTATTTTAGGTTAGGGGTCCTTGGTAAAATCACTATGGAGGATTCTAAGAATCACATGATATCAATTTAAAATTTTAAAATCATAAGTAGAAGGTTTTCCTAGAAATAAATACATTTCTAGATACTGAATGTATATATAGTTCTTGAATAGATGCGTATATGGGTAATAACCAAAAATATAGATGGTTTATTGTATCTCCACTACCATTCTAGTACAAGGTGGATATGTCCTTACTAATCATTTAGATTGATACTCTTAGGGGATTTTATTTGGTCAATAAAATAATATTTTTAGTACTCTATAAATGATTTATTTCCTAGTTTCATTGATGTATCTGGTTGATAATTATATGATAACCCATGTTAAATTTACTTATGAGAAACTAAGATTTTTATTGGTTGAACTAAAGAAACAATGTGCAAACATGAAAATGTAAAAAACAAAATATTTTAAGAATTAATTCCAATAATTATTATGATTATCTCTTTGTATTTTTATTGTTTTTTCACTCATGGAAACAATTCTGGTATCATTAATGGATGGAAATATAAGGAACCATGGGTTCTGAGGATAATGAGAATATTACCTCAACAAAAAAACCCATCAGAATTAGGGCTCTAATGAGAGACCATATGATTTTTTATAGTTATGTATCAAAAGATATAGTTAACTGTGTCAAAATATTCAAAGTCCAATGTTCACTAAATAAGAGAAAGATGAATTATCCTTGAATAAAAATTTTTTAAGTTGATAATGGGGAAAAAATTCAATTTTAGAAATTTCAAATATGTTGGGGAAATAAATACGTTAATTTCCTAAAATTGACACTGATTTTATTTATGTATGTAGTAGTGGGTCACTGAGCATCAAACTATTAATAGAAAATAATGATATTAGTAAACATGAGGAAGGAATATATAAATTTTCCAAAACAAAACACTAAAAATTCAATATATTATGTATGGAGAACACAAACATTGTCTAACTAAATTCATTGATCCAAGGATTGATGATAATTGTATAAATCCAGTACCTCCTAAAAATAATGAATAATGAATAATCTTTTTAATCACTATTTATATAGAGGATAGTGGTAATTAGTTTTCATTTATCATCCACCATGAATTTTTTGGATGTATTTTATTTATATCAACTCTGTTTTATCTAGAAATGTTTCTCAGAACATCATATCACCAACCATAGTGAATTTTATTTTATGTATAACATTTTGTGGTGTGATTATTTTTCCAATTGAAATAAATTTTATCTAAACTATAATATACTCTAAAAAATAATTTTTTTTCAATAGAGAATGTCTATCATCACTTTGGATCCACAATAATTTCTAAACTATTGAAAAATAGATTCTATGTCTACTGTGACCATATATTACTACAATTCCAAATATGAATTATCTAATAAGAATTCCAAATCCTTCACAAGGTCCATAATTCATTATTAAGAGATAAATTTACTTGAAAATAGTTTGGTACGATAAGTGTTTTCTATTATTTCATATGATAAAGAGGATAAAATATCATTAGATATAATATATTGAGGCATGATAGTCATTCCTGAACCATTATCTATTCCGGGCAGTAAATATATTTCAACTTTGAGGATGTAATTTATATAATGGGGAAGAGTGTAACAAACCAAGATTTAACTATATATTTTCCCTTATTTAAAAATTGGGTTTGAATTATTTCTCTATATGAAACACTAAAACTAAATCAATATAGACCATTATAAGGAATCCCTAGAATTTTCTAGTATAAATTGTAGTAACTATATTGTGAATATATATATATATATATAGTACACATAAAATATCCACTCAATTATTATAACTAAAAAAATATTGAATTCTCATTTTTAAAAATTATTTCTATTCTAGATTAATAAATTTTTACATGAATAATTAATTAAAACAAGTATAATTTGTAATTTTTAATAAAAAAGAATAATAATAAATAATTTTCAATTATTTTGTTTCTGATAAAAAACAAATTTTCGACGTATTTATAATTTAAAATATAATTTATAAATTGTAAGAAACTAATTTATAAAAAGTAACAACATTTTTACTTAAGATTATATTTTCAAATTTTCTATAGACGCAGGATTTTCAAGTGAAGAGTGAATATATTGATTTTATTTGTATGGACTCGGTTGTAGATATTACAAATTCATGTGACTTATTAACTATAATACACATTATTACATAGACAATAAAAATTTCTAATTAGTGTTTTAGGGAATTAGGACTGAATCTTACTTAGTAAACCATTACATTATATGTGGGAACTTATACCTCATATCCATATTTTCTAAAACATATGTCTTTAAAATAAAACAAGTTTTCTCTTCATGAAAAGTTTTCAAAAAGTTCCATTGATCTAACACATGTCTACATTCTCCCTTAAATCATGTGTAAAATTTTTTAAAATGTGGGATCAGTTTAAAATATCATTTAAGCACATAAAATTAAAGTAAATGTTAGTCTAGTGAAAATCCATATAAAATCATAAAAACCAACCTTTTATTCAAAAAGGAATCATCTTATAAAAAATTCAATATCTTAGCATTTGAAAATAAATCATTTTTCATCAAACATCATTATCAAACATCTAAAATATATTTAGGTAAATTGGTTAATAATTTTATATCTCACTCTTAAAAATGGAATATCCAATATGGACAACCAATAACTTCAGAATACCTAATATATTGGAGATTATAGTGCAACCACACATCCACGATTTATTACATAACCACATGTCATTATTTTAAAACATTACCACAAATCATTTGTTTATCATGTAACAAATAATAATTTGTTTATCATGTAACCTCCCAGAATTGTAAAAACATTCCCCAAAAAACAAAACATAATCATAAATCATGAATGACTGAATCATAATAGCAGTCTTTGAATAAAATAAACTTTTCATTTTCAAATCACTCATTCTGGAAAAATGAACACATAAAATGGAAATAATTTTATTTGAATGTAACCATATAATATTTTAAGGTAACTATAAAAATATTAATGAGACATGATTGTAGTAAATTACATTCAATTCATATATGTAATAAAAACACACTTTTTGAAAAGGGAATGTAAAAAATATAATTTTAAAAAGAATTCCTTTACAAATATCATATCGTTGAAGTGATCTTTATTCAAATGAATTGATAGTATGTATCAACAATAAATAAAAATAAAAAAATTAAATTAAAAATTAATATATTAAAAATTTATTTTACACATAATATTAGAATGACAAAACAATTAATTATAAGTTTAACACAAATAAGGGAAATTTGGTTGGGAATTCTATTAATTCATATTTGACTTCCTTAAAACATGTTAAAAACTCATGTATAATGGGTTAAAGAATGTTATTAATTCATTCACTTGTGTAATATTATGGATGTTCATGTAAAATGGGATCAAAACTATTGAAATAAATATGTAATAGTAATAATTTTCTTAAAAATCATTAATGGTCTCATATAACATTGCATTTCGTTTTTGAGGATTATTCATTTCAAAAAATATTAATGATAAATGTTTAGTTTATTTTGGAACTTTTTTTGAACATAATGAACTATTTTCATTTTATTTAATATTATATCTATATTATAGTTATAGTAGATTAAATAGGATATAATATACATAAAAATATTATTTAACCCTAATAATATTTTATTACCATTTATGAAGGTGGTAATATAAAATAAAAAATCATTAATCATGGATATGGTCAATCACCATAATATTGATAATAGTTTGATTTATTTGAATAAGTAAAGATTTTTATTAAAAATTATATGATATATTATAATATAAAAAAATTATATTATATAAATTATTCTGGATTTATCATGGATTATTGGATGAAGTAGCTTCGGATAAATTAGTGGAAGAAAATAAATTAAGAGAGTTGCTTCGAAAAAATTACCTCTTTAATATAACCTCCATGAAAGATCTCTTAAAAACCATAGAAAGTGTATTTGGTTGATACCAACAAAACATTTACCTAGGTATATTTTGGATCATATGTCTTTGGTATATATTATAGACATATAAAGGCTTTCAAGGAGAAATGGAGTGGTATTTATACTTGAGTAGGAGTGGTTTTCAGTAATTAAATAATGATTATTTTATATTTAAACCAATGACATTGAGTGGGAATTATTTCCATTTAATTAAATTTATAATTAATGTTATATAGTCTATTAATGTCTGATAAAAACACCAAACTCCCATTTTATGTTATAGTTTTTAGGTATTTTTTTTACCTTTTAACATTAACTCGTTTCTTTTTTTCAGATAGTGTAGTAAATATTTTTTTACCAAGGTAAATGTATTATGAATAAAAGTTGAAATGTCCCTAAAACATAATTTTGAAATTATTATTCCAAATATTGAATCTATTTTACCAAATAAAATTCATATAATTTGAAATGTTATAATTAAAGTTAATCCTACGAATGAAACAGGAAATCAGGGTTTTAAGGTGAACAATTTCAAAAGTTAGAAAGGTTTTCCTATCCAATTTCATTTAAAAATTAATTATAATGACCTAAATTAGATTTATGATGAATAATTGAACAATTTGTACTTTTAAATCAATTACAGATAAATTTTATCTATATAAATAAATTATTCAAAAACATAGTTTTCAATGAAAATTCAGTATTTTTTATTATTCATCAAAAAGTGAAATTTCATAGAAAAATAACAAAAAACACCCCATGATAATTATTTCATTACACTTTCAAATTTTAGTTTTATTTTTTCAATTGAAATATATAAAAGTGTCAAAATTGTGTTTTGAAAAAAAAGTGTACCATCAAAATATGGCAATACCACCAATAAAAATAATTGAATTGTTTATTAAAAAATTTGATTTATTATTATGTTAAACCTATCAAACATATTGGGTTAATTTAGAAACAATTTATTGAATATATAACATATAAATATAATTAATATATTTAAATATTAGTGATTAATTGTGTTTATTAAGATAAAAGTCCATTGTGGTTATAAAACATTTTTTTATAAAAACACATCCTTTATATTTTGTTTTTTTATTCATAATTAATTGGTAAGAATATAAATAATTTTTTATATAATTAATCTATATTTTCAAAATTAAGTTTATCTCATGCATTCCCATTTCACCAATAATTATGTCACAATTAGAACCTTAAAATAATAGTTTTTAATCAGTTGTTTAATCTTGATGTGACATATCTTCTATAATATTGAAAATAATGTTTTCTTTTAAAAATAATATGATTTTAAATTATAAACCTTCAATAAAATTTTCTTCCCAATTTTAAATGTGGATAAAAAAAACTCTGGGTCTGACTTTTTAAAATATCTTTGGTGAAATCCCACATCAGAACAAGGTTCATTAAAACATCCATTTGAAAAGAGAGAAATGAAAGTATGAAGGTATCATAAGATAAAACATACTAGGATTTCATGTAGGAAAACATATAAATGTAAAAGAATATATAACACTAAAGTAATGATAGATATTTATATATTATATTATTGTAGGAAAGTTAACCATAAAAAACAATAAATCTATAATGGATTAAAAGGCTATTTATTTTTTAGTATGAAAAGCAATCAGATTAAATATTTTCTTCAAAATAATATTCCTAAAATAGAGGTATTATTTAGTTACCTAGACTATGAAAATTATGAAACTAAACTAAAAAATAAGTATAATTTCATCCTTTAACCAATTTCGACCACAGTCTCATAGTTTCTCCAAATGATGAGTATTCAAGATGAATTTTAATACCTAAAGAATCATAATAAACTTATATGAATTAAAAATACATCAATGTATAAATATATATTCCACATATATTTAGTAATTAATAAAAAAAATTGGTTTTATAAGAGAATATCATTCTCCTAATATAATAAACCATTATATGTTGAGAAAACAAAATTAACCTCAAAAATATTATCGTAATACCCAAATTTCAACATATATCATTCAAAAAATAACTCTCCTTAAAATTCATAAAAATATTTTAGACTAAAATTGGAAACCCAAAAATCAGAAGTATTTTTTCCCCAAGTCTTCCAAGATAAATTTTATGTTTATCTTTAATCAATATCCATCTCTCTAAAGGACCCATACCAAAAAACTTATTTCCAAAATCTCATAACCTTCCGGAAGTTCTAATTATACCTCAATCCCTATAAACCCAAAGTAAAATCTTATATTATCTAATTTAAAATTAAAATATTATTAATAAGTAAAAATTACATAATATTCATTTTACTTAAATCCTAGATGGTTAACAAATAATGAACATCGTTTGAAATAACACTATTCACTTAATCACAAAAACAGATTCAAATCCCATGTTTATAAATATGATACAACATATATTAAAAAAATGAATATATGCTTAATATGTTAGATATTTTAAATAATGAAAAAAAATTCACACTAGCCACGAAATCACATAGGCCACTGGTAGCCAATGCACCCTTGTCGCCCTTCAGTTGTGGGATCGATCATAGTCACCCTACTGGACGAGATTAGTCATCACTCATCCTATCGATTATTATTTTTCCAAAACTATATTAAAAGAATAACTATAAAATTATAGAAATTCAAAAAAAATACTCAAGAATAACCATCATAATTTTTAACATAAAAGCATACCTCATACATTTTCTTTTTTATCCCAAAAATTAGGAACCCATAATTACCTAAAATTGGGATATCATATAAAAATAATAATTCAAATGCATTCAAACATATTTCCAAAAAAATAAAGTTCATTTATAATAAAATAAATTATTTCATATCATAAAATTAACATTTACATTTACCTTTTGAATTATCACATTTTTACAACTTTTCAAAGAAATCGATTCCACACATAATATGTTTTTGAATTCATGAAAACAAAACCTACTATAGAAAAATCTGTAGAAATTAAATGATTTCGAAAATTTTTATGAAATGATATTATGTCACGGATTTTAAAAATAAATATATAAACACATACTTCCTTAAACTTCATTATTAAACAATTAACCATGCTATGTTATCTTATTCATTAATAATAAATTCCTATAGTCCAAGATATGAATTAAATCTTTATGATTGAACAATATTAACTCTACGTGCTATCAATACCTTTAAAAATATTTCCAAAAAGTGAAAATATATTTGTTTGTCAACTGAAATTTTCACAGGCTAAATTTAAGCGTTATAAACAACTCAATCTCAATTCAATTGTCCCAAATTACTCTTATTATCAAAAGAGTATTAAAACATTTAAACATTTCATCATAAATAAATCTACCATAACTCTTGAATTCATTATATATAGATATCTTAATTATTCAAAAATATTTAAAATACATAACCATGATTTTCCATATTATTCCTCAATAGTTATTTACTGTGATAAAAATAATAATTATGTCATTAGATTAAAAAAAATGTAAATGTATGAGCCCTAAAATAATACATACCTTGCATATATCATTTGTAGTTTCCTTGAATTGAATTTTAATGGAATTTGGTGTTGATAAATAGTTATCTCTATCATCATGGGAATCCCATTAGTGATTCTTCTACCTAGGCAATTGATTAACATAATTATCATACTCCCCACATTTAAAACATACAATTAGTTACTTGGGATGAACATGTTTCCCCTTTATTTGGTTAACTGAACGCTTCATTTTTTCCTTCCTAGTTTATTTCTTTATGAATTCCCTTACAAAATATTAAACATCTTCCCATCCATTTAATTATTTTTTATATGTGATTCATTGGAAAACTCTCTATGTATAAATTGGATAACCATTACTCAAGATAGATGGTTTAGAATAACCAAAATTAGTTCTCATTACATATCTCATCTCATTTAGTTTCTCATTCAGAAAACCACATGTTTTAACATCATATAAAATTTTATTTTGATTCTAGCTAGATCCATAAATTTACTAAAATGAAAAAGGTTATTGTGAACATAGTAATATACTATCTAATGAGGGAGATAAACACTATGATTTTCTTACTCGTGTTATCTCAAACTTAGTCAATTTATCCAAAATTACTATGAATTTCTCTACCATGTTAACCATTATATTTATATATGAATTGAAAAATATTCTTCAATACAATCTTCATATAAAACATTATATAAACTATTATCTAATACAAATTATAAGGACTCTCCCGTAAACAATATATATTATAGTGATTTTAAACTAGAATTCAAAATATTATATCCCGAAGAATAATTTTAGTTTAGAGTATTAGAAAATTAGGACTAATTATTTCATATTAAAACCCTACATTAAAAGTGGAAACATTTACCCAATATCCATTTTTTCATAAAACAAAAATATTTAAAATTAAATAGAACCTTAGTCCTATTAAAATCAATAAAATGAATTTCCTAAAAACGTACATTTTATTTCAAAAAATGAATCATCTTTATAAAAACTTCAATATATTACCTTTTTAAACCAAATTAATTTTCATAAAAACTCATTAGAATGAATCTAAAATATAACTAGATAACATGTGAAATAATTTACATCTAACTCTTACAAAATGAGAAACCAATATGGCCAATATCCAACTCCAGTGTACCCAATGCATAAGAGGTTATAACATAACCACCCACCCATGGTTTATCACAGAGTGACACATGAATGGATAATAACGTAACCAAATGTAATTGACCTATCAAGTAACCACCCATATTTATTTATTCACATAACAACCCTTCATTGTAAAAATTATCAAGAACCATAACATAAACATAAATCATGAAATATTTCATCATTAAAACTCTCATTGAGGAAAATGAATTTTTCATTTTGAAATCACTCATTTTGAAAAACTACACACGTATAACAGAAAACATTTTCTTTGAATGTAACCATATAACAATTTATGGTAATCATAAAAATATTAGTGTCATATGAAATATTGAAATAATTTTCTTGACACATTTGTAATAAAAACATTATTTCAGAAAAAGGAACCTTAAAAGTGGATTTTTAAAAGAAAATCATTTTCAAATATCAAATCATTAAAGTGAGAATTATTCAAATTAATTGATTGTGTGTATAAAATATAAATATAAATAAAAGAGTGGGAATATATCTGAATATATTCAAAAGTCATTTCACACATAATATTATAAAATAAAAATCAACAATTACATGTTTAACCAAAAGAATATTTATTGGATTAAGAATTCCCTATTCTCATGTTTGAATTTATTATAACATGTTCTCTCTCATTTATAATGGTTTAAATAACTATATTAATTCATTATGGACCTATATCAATATTTATAATATCTTATATGACCATATAGAAACATATACAACTCATGAATTAAATATCATTTATTATTTTTGTTGTTTTCGGGTGCATCCATTTCATTGTTTTATGGTCAGTTCACTTGTGTAATATTATAGATTTTATTTTAAAATGGCATTTCCATACTATAAGTGGAAATAAAATACTAATAATGAAATTATATAAGTATAAATGGTCTCATGTATCATTTTTCTTTCTTTTATGAGGATGATTTATTTGATAAAATGTTATTGATTAATGTTTAGTTTATTTTGGTGATTTTTTTCGAACATCAAGAAATAATATCATTTTATTTAATATTAAGTTATATGTTAGTTCCAAAACCTGAAATAGGTTATAATATTCTTATTAATACATAATTTTACAGGAATAAAACTTTTATGACCATCCATGAAGGCGGTAATGGAAAATGAAAAATCATTATTCAAAGAGATAGTAAACCACCATAATTTTGACAATAGTCTCATTTCTTTTTATAAAAGAATATGAGAAATGAAATGCATATAAGATATTAAATTAAAAAATTAAAACTATAGTATAAACATGATTCTATATTTATCATACCTTTATGGATAAAGGGTTTGAGGATAAATTAAAAGACAAAAATAAATTAACAGAGGTGCTTTGAGAAAATTCCCTCTTGAATATCACCTCCTTGAAGAATCCAATAAAGTAATTGTAAATGGTATTTGGATGGTAAAAATAAAAATTATACATGGTTTTAGTTGGTAGGAGTGTTTTTGGAAGATATTTGGAAGATATTAAAGGATTTTTAATGGAAATACGGTGGTGAGGGTGGAATTTATACATGGCGAGGGGTTGTTTTAAGTGATTAAATAATGACTATTTTATATTTCAAGCATACCATATTGAGGTGGAATTAATTACAAAAAATTATATTGATAATTAATGTTTTAATTGTTTTTTTATAGAGGTATATTAACCACACATTTGAAGTTCTAATTTTTAAGTATTTTATGCTTTTATCATTTAATATTAACATGTTTCATTATTTTACCTATACCGTTGTAAATATTTTTTTACCATGGTAACAATTTTATCCCTAAAAGTAAAAATGACTTAAAAACCTAAATTTGTAATTTTTATTCCAAATATGAAATCTAGTTTACCATATTAAATTAATTGAACTAGAAAAATTATATTTAAAATTAATCACGTAGATGTCACGGTAAAGCGGAGTGAAGAAGTTGAAAATATTGAAATGGTTTCGTATTCAATTTCAGTGTGAAATTAAATCAAATGACCTTAATTGGATTTATTGATGACTAAATTAACTTATTTTACATTATAAATAATTCAAAATCTAATTTTACTGTATAAATATATTATAAAAAAATAGTTCTCAATTAATATTTAGTATTTTTCTGTATTCATCAAAAAGTGAAACTTCATAGAAGAATTATAAAATCACCCTAAATTAATTTTTACATTTATATTTCAAAATTGAGGTTTATTGTTTCAAATAAAAGAAATAGAATTTTCAAAATTTATTTCTAAAATAATTGCACCACCAAAAGGCGAATGAACTATTTTTAGAAAAAAAATAGTTTTTTTATAAAATTTGATTTATTCCTATTTGATTCCTGTAAAACTTTTTGGATCAATTTAAAAGAATTTTATTTAATATATAAAAAATATGTTTAATTAATATCTTCCAATGAGGGTTATTAATTTAATAAATTAATATAAAATTCTATTGTGTGTATTAATTTTTTTTATAACAACATATACTTTATATTCAATTGGTTTTTATTTCAATTTTTAATAAATTCAGAACCAATGAATTAATTTTATAGACATTTGTAAAATTTATTTTAATAATTTAGTTCATCTAATTTATTCATTCCATTACAACTTCATTGTGATAACAATCATATTAAAATAACAATAATTATTCATTTCATTAAGCTTCATGTGTCTTATATTGTATGACATTTAACAAAGTGTTTACATTTCAAAATCTCAAGATGTTATATTATTAAAACAAAAATATTTATGAAATTATTTTATAATATAAATTTATTTAGTTTTTGAAAACAATTTCCTTTAATCATATATATTATTATGTATTTTAAAAAAATATGTTGAATTTATAAAACCATGTTCACCATTTTGAACATGTATACATTTTTTTAAATGAAAACTGTTTTTCAATTGTTTTTATTTATTTAATTATAACATTAAAAATTTATGTTTTATATTTCTGTTATTTTTAAATAAATAATATTTCAATTATGTAAATTAATTTAAATCAATTGGAATAAATTTAGTTAAAAAATATATCCTAATCATATATCCTTTTTCTGCAAATTAACTTTTCAACAAAAAATGGGGGTTTTCCACATTGCATGATTGTATGTTAAATTTTTTTTCCTCAACATAGAATGATAATTAGATATACATATACTTATCATTGAAATAATAATTTTATTAATTTTTTATATGGTCAATTTTATATTTAGATATTAATTTTGATTTTTATAATTAGTACTAAATCACACGATAATGGTGAAATAATTATTTTAATGTTATTAATTTATTAATATCAATGATCAAGTATATATTAAATTAAACTAAAATAATTAAATTAAATAATATAATATAAATTGTTAAATCATAAATAAATATAGTTTATATAATATATTTGATAATCAATACTAAATAAGATGAATAATATATAAATGGTCAAAATATCATTTTTATACAAAAAATATTTTCTACCCATTTTTAGTTTTGAATTAAAATTTGATTTTATAATTTTTAGACATTTAATTGGTTTACAAAGATTTAAATTTTATTTCTATAACACACAAGTTTTTTTAAATTGGTTATTTTATATTCTTAATAAAACATAAAATCTCTTAGTTAATAACTAGTTACCTAGTTCTAACATAAAAGAGTAATTTGTACAGACTTAATGGTAAAAAAATCGTTATTATGTTTAAAACATGTTGGGAATTATGGTACTGAGGATTTATAAACATGAATAAACCCCAAACATTATTATTTATAATATTTAGAGCCATTTAACATGGAATAGTGTCATGTAATTATTAAAATATAAAGGTTGATTCCAAAAGATCCATTTTTCTCTCTTATAAAAGGGGTTCACTACCACCCATTTAATCATGTGCCTACCATTTAAAATATCCTTGAAAATATTCCCATATATCCTCTTCTAGATGCCTCAAACGCATTATAAAACCTCTATTAACACTAAGTATGCCAAATATATTAAATTCCAATGATTTTTCTGTGGAACGATCATTTCTCTAATGTAAGTACTATCTTTTTTATAAGGTTATTTTATTAGTCATACTTTAAATAATATATTTCATTCACGAAACCTAATAACATAATTATATTTATTATACTGATATGTTATTATATATTTTTAGTAAAAATTATTTATTCCTCCCCATTTTATAAGAAAAAAAGTATCGCCAGTGCATTGTGCGATTTATCACCTCCACAAAGACATGAATTCCATTTATCAAAAAAAATATTCAAGGATTATCATAAGGATAAAATTTATGAATAAATATGATATATGTAATTAATTTTTGTTTCATAAATTTTATTTCATATCCACTTTACCCCCTAGAACCTTGAGAAATGGGAATGCTAATCATGTGTACATGTAGACTATGGTAACCAAGATGAAGTGTTTTTCACTATTCATCACGATTTTCATAAATTGTCTAAACATCATAAAATATAGTTCAATATCCTAAAAACCTAAAAATAATATAATTTTTCTTGTATTATAATAATATTATATCAAAATCAAGACAACTATAACCACATTCACTAATTGTGTTCGAGAGAGTTCTAATTTAGGTCGGTTTAACCCACATCATGAATGATATTGTAATAAACTGTTATTGGAAACTATGATAAAATTAAAACTAATATTTTTATAATCTAATAATAACATAATTATAGGTATATGGTTTTGTAAATAATATATTATATATTTAAATTATTATTAAAGTATCATTTTTGTTCACTAAAATCACTTAAATAAGCCTACATTGATTCCATTCTAACACTACATGACTAAAATACTTATAGAATGAAATAATATATTTATATATAATATATATTATATAAAAATATATATTAAATTCTATATTAATAGTGAAATGAATTTCAAAATTGTTAATAACATCAACATTGTAAAACATATGTAAATTGTTAAAGTTACTACCACGTAATTGTAATAATTTATTATGAATCATCAATATAATTAATGTAAAAATTTATACTACATATTATAAAAGGGTAATATTTATAAATAATGTTATGAAATAGGATATTGATTTTGTTCATTTTTTATATTAGTTCAGAGTGTGACCACTAAGAAAAAAATAAGGGAGGGTTTTTTTATAACAAATTTTCTTCTCTTTGAGTTATAATGGTTATTTTTAAACCACATTCTTATAATTCGAATTATTTTATCTTATTAATATATAAATTTTTTTTGAATATTAATTTATAAGAATTTAAAATTAATTTCATTGGATTTAATCCCATATGTTTGACACTTTAAATATTATGATATTTGTAATCATTTCCATGACAACAATTTGAATCCCTTGTGACATGATTAATCTACCAACCATGTTTCCATTCCAATGGATTAAATAGATAAATATGGTGATTTTTATCATTATTATCCTATATTTATAGTTATTTAAATTTCAATTTAATATTATACCTCTCATGGGGTTTTGAATCAAATGTTACAATGGTTGTAAGGGGATTTTATATCTGAAGCCTATTACACATGTGATAATAACTCTTTTTGACTATAATATTTAAATATTTATATATTATAACATATTATGATCTAAATATGTATTTAAAATTTATTTTTTTAGAAGTAAGTATCCACACCAAATTATTCTTCCTTTAAGATTCTTATATTTATTTTAAATCATTTTTATCAAGAATAAATTCCTTTTATTTTAATATTTATTTCTATTATGTCCTCATTTTGTATTTCAATCCATTTTAATATTTTAACTAATTGAAAATTAAATTTCTTATCAACAAATATCATTTTATTCCCCTTTATTAATTTTAAAATAATGGTGTACCTATATTATAAATATTGTTTTTTTCAATAAGATTATTTCCAAATGATCAACATGTTTTTTTTCATATTTTCAAAATAATAAGTTTTATTACCAAATATAAATTTTATTATGATTCCTGTTATGTATTTTTTGTTTTTAAAATATTAAATATTCTTCTTAAATATAATATTTTACAATTTATTTTATCATAAAAATTTTATTACATTATATTATTTCCTAGTTTACAATTTTTAATATACGTTTTAAAAGTAATAGTTTTCAATGTATTTTCACTTCTACTTTTTGAAAACCATTTTCTCTTTTATATGATGTTTTATTTATAACACATTGTATTATTTTATTATTTATTCAATTTTTCTTCAAAAAAATATATATTTTTTTCAAATTAATTTACACTTAAATTTTTTTTAAATTGTTTTGAAATACTCTTGTTTTTAAATCTATTTACCCTCCATGGTTTAACATTCATGTGGTGATTTTTTGATCACCTTATATATTTTTTACTATACTATGATTCCATTTTTTTAAATGATATTTTTGAAATATTATATTTTACTATGATGAGAATATATGATTATTATGAATGTTTTAAGAAACACATTCATTTCCATGGGATTATTATATAATCAATAATGTTTAATTTGAAAGTACAATACAAATATATTGATAATGAGATGGGTTGGACCTATA
The DNA here is from genome assembly GCA_963277665.1 of Viscum album. Taxonomy (NCBI): domain Eukaryota; kingdom Viridiplantae; phylum Streptophyta; class Magnoliopsida; order Santalales; family Viscaceae; genus Viscum; species Viscum album. Next base: position 1,465,015,909 of record OY728128.1, on the reverse strand, counting down.
TCTCCCTCCAATGGATTTAGTGGATGCTAATATCTCCTGAGATAGAATTGTTATATGAACGGGTTAGTAAGTAACTAAGTTCATGAAGGGTAATTATGGTAGAGTCTAGCTATAATCATAATTTTATGAGTAAATTAGTTTTTGTATATCCATGCACACAATGATAGTAAACCCTATATTTTTAATATTACATTTTTTTGGGATTTTTTACAAGTTATGCCAAGTTTTCTTGATTGCTTTGTATTTTTAATGTATTCCTCCAATTTATTCCATACTCACATTTTTTTGTTATTAAAATGTTTCTGATACAATTAAAACCTTTTACACATCCTTAATATTATATTTTTGATAATATATTTTTTTTTAATATTTTATGATTATCATCGGTGTTCCTATGATCTCTTCCTAATATATTTAAATCCTACTCAAATAACATCCCAAAATATTAAGAAATGTATTCTTTGAAATTAATATAAATTAATTTTTATTTTGTGTTACATGTAATTTATAGTTTTTATTTCATTATAAAAAACACCAATTTTATCTTTTGTTTCATGTGACATTTAGGTTCTTTGATAACATGTGTTACACATAAGGTCGGGTCATATGAGACAAAAATATACTATTAATATTATTTATTTTAAAAAATAGTTAACACCACGATATTTTATATTGTTGTATTGGATGATACAAAATGAATTATTAAATTATGGTTTACATATTTTAATAAAATGAATTAATTCATAAATAGTTAGTTATAAATGAATGTAAAGACCAATTAAGTACAAAGGATTCGTTTTATTTTAAAACGTATTTTTTAGACCAAAATGTAATTTTCACTGAATAAATGAAATTATTCAGTATTATTGAAATATATTTATGAAATTTTTATTTATATATACAATAATTTTTTAAAATTAATAAAATAATCATTATTGGATTAAGATAAGTATAAATCCAATTTTATGTAGAAAAAGTTGTATTTTTTAATAGAATTTTAACAGACTTTAAATGGTTCCCTTGATTTAATAATAAACATTGTTAATTTTATAAATTCTATTTGAAAAATTAAACATATTTAAAAAAAATATCAAAAACAACTTTGGATTAATTTTTATTATTTTTCCAATATGGTTCATTTTTCTAATGAATATTGAGAAATACAGAATTTTAATTGTAAACTACTATTTCTTTAAGGTTATTTATTTTTTGAAATTATATTTTAAATTTGTGTTAAATTATAAAAAGTTAAATTATTAATAAATAAATCTAATTTATTTATTTTTAATCAATTTCATATTTAAATGTTATATAAAATGTTTTAAAACTTTGAGCATTCCTCTTTAAAAAACCACTGTCTCGTCCAGTCTAGGGGATGATTTTTAAATTAATCTATGTAAATTATAGAATTATATTTGGAAATATAGATTAAATATTTTAATTAAGAATAATATATAATTTTAATTTTGTTAAAATAAGTTTTTAAAAAAAATAGTGAATCAATTACAGTTTATTACATTAAATAAAGAAAAAAATGAGTTTACATAGTTGTTAGAGTATAATCGTATATAGTGAAATGAACTATAAACTTGTCCAAAACCCATTTTATGGAACTATTTGCACCATATACTCACCTTTATTTATTTATATTCATTATTGGAGGCACAAAATGTAATGGAGACCCCCCAATAGTGTTTATCATTTTATATTTTCAAGAATTCCACTCCCCATCCACTATCAAAAGACTCTCACTCTCTCAACATATTCACAACTCTAAACACATTTTTCTCATAAAAAACCTTCCAAAATAATATCCTAACATAAATAAGTTCATTATTTAATCCTCAATTTTTTAATAAATCAGTCCAAGAAAGTCCATTGGGGAAAACTAAATGGAGTTACCTGAAGTGGTAACATTCTTAAATGAACACTTTTCATTATTTCATTATACACCACATAAATTATTATTATTAGACAATTATATAACAAAAAAATTATCTTAAAAATAATTATATGTCATAATATTTAGGGTTTTACTTACAGCTAAACAAACTTCTATCAAATGGGCAATGAAATCATCGTTTATATGTACGGAAGATTACTGCCTCGCGAAACGATGTCAGTCATTTTTTCCTTTACCACCTCTCGTTGTTGGTAATTATATTTTAAATACAATTTTATATGAAATATATGATATTTTTTATTTATTTTTGTTTCTATAATTGTTCTATAACACATACCTTCTTTCTTTCCATTTTTGTGGGAATATGATAACATCATTTGTGGACGTGGAGACTACCACCTCCTTAAAATGATGTGTTTTGTTCACGCTTTACATGGAATGTATAATGGATTGGATTAAAAATTATATTATATAAATTAAATATTTATTAGAGTTTTGAAGTAATTGTCTATCTATACATACAACATACCATTTTTTTCATTCCATTCCACTCACAGAAAAAGAGATAATGTCATTCATGGATTTGTGGACTACCACCTCCTCAAAGTGATTTTATTCTTCCATTTTCATCCCTAAATCACAATAATGATATATATAAGTATATTTAATTAATAATTTGGAATTTTTTATATAAAGTTCATTCTATAATTAAAATTATTTCTTACTTTCTTTCAATAATGATAATTGAAAAATAGGAATGTTACATAGTCAACATGATCAAAACATTGTTTCATTTTTCATAACCATGTTTATTATATGATATTAGAAGTATAATTTATGTAAATACCTGATAATTATTTCCATATATTATTCTGAATATGTTTAAATAATTACCTCATTAACCATAGTCGACCTATCAAAGTTATTTTTGACACATAAACCAAATATGGTCAAGACATCTAACTTCAACATTATTGATTAATTAATTTTATAAAAAAAATTATAAGTGAAATAAATGTAACAATAAAATTGTAAATTCTTATGAAAAACTAAATAATCAACATATTTTTATTAATTAGGTATATAAAGGACAAGAATGACAAATCAGAATCAAGGTAAGGGATTTTCAAATAACTTTTTACATCCTTGAGAAAAATGACATATTCACCACTTACATAACGTATGTGGTATTTATAATGGAAATTTTTATATATTATATCATTAGTTATTTTATATTCTTGTAATTTCAATGATTAAATTTAGGATTAATTCTTTTGTGGTTTCTGATTTATATGTTACAGTACGGTAAAGGATTTTCATCACACTTTTTTTGTATATGTTAGATATATTTAATTTTCACCACTTAATTATTTTGTGTGGTAAATATACTGAAAATTTTTATATATTATATCATAAATTATTTTATATTAATTGTATGTAAAAGTTTCATTTGATTATTATTAATTTTTTGATTTCTAATTCATATGTTACCACAGTTGTAAGGGATTTTCTTCTCACTTTTTACGTTTGTGAGATAAATGTAATATTCACCATTTACTTATATTGTGTGGTGAATATACTAAAATTTTGATATATTATATTATAATATTTTTGATATTAATGGTATTTAAAAGTTTCAATAGATTATTATTACTTTTTCTATTTCAGATGATACCACATGTGTAAGGGATTTTCTTCTCACTTTTTACATCTGTGATATAATTTTCATATTCACAACTTAGTTATTTTTTATGGTGTATATAATTCCATTTTGATAAATATTATATCATGTAATATTTTAAACCCATTTTATTTAAATTTTTCATTTGATGTTTTTTGATTTTTTGGTTTCTAATTTAGATTTTTCCACTTTTGTAATGGATTTTTATCTCACTTTTTACATCGATGAGATAAATTTCATATTAAAAACATAATTCTCTTGTGTGGTGTATCTAATAAGATTTTCATATATTATAAAAAGAATTATTTTATCATTTTATTATTTAAATTTTTCATTTCATGATTATCAGTTTCTTGGTTTCAAATTCAAATGTTACCACAAATGTAGGGGGTCTCATCTCAATTTCCATTCCATTGAGACTTATTTGTTATTATACACATAGTTTCATTTATATAGTGTATGTACTACCTATTTTACATGTTCAATCATGAATATTATTTTTTACATGATATTATATTTTTTAGTTAATGATATTAATTCATGGGGATTGTGATTCAAATGTTTTAAGGTGGTTTCAGATGCTTGTCATGTTTAAAGATTATTTTCCTCATGAATGTTTTTAATTAACTTTGATTGTAATTTCCATTCATAAAAATCATAGAACCCTATTTTTACATATACCCCACTAGTGATATGTTTTATTTATATTATCTTCATTATTTTATGGGATGAATTATGATTATTTCAAATTAATAGTTAAGGAATCCATTTCATTTCCAAGGGTTAATCTTGTTTCAAAGAGATTGTTATGGAACCCATTTATTATCCATGGGATACTAAATTTTAAATGATATTTGTTATAGAAAAAATTTATTTTCTTTATTTTAATCATGATTTAATGAGTTTGTTATAGAACCTATTTATTTTCCAAGGCTTCATCATGTTTTAAAGGAATTGACGTTAAAACCATTTTTTTACATGGGTTTATTATGTTATTAATGAAAAATTATGGATTATATGAGTTTGTGGAAGAAAGTATTTTATTATTCATATTTAACATGATGTTTATATGAAATGGGTGATCCAGATATAACTTATAATAAGGGTTAGGACCCATTATATATCACGGGTGAGCCCTATATAGCTTATACAAAGGGTTGATCCCAATTATAGCTCATGGAAAAAAGGGTGTCTTGATATCGATTAAATGAAGTTTGATACCCATCATAGATCCCAAATTTATTGGGTAATGATAGTCTTGGAAGTTGGCCATATTTTTATTCCAATTAAAATGGATCTGAATGTTTTTAAAAGGTTTTATGGAATTTATGCTCCATGTAACCAAAAAATATTTTTAATTTATTATTTTTATTTAATAATGAATCTAATGGGAAATATTGAAATCCATTGGATTTAGATTATTGTTTTTGATAAATAGTTCATATTCTATTTTTCATATTTTATGATCTAGGTATTGATGGTTTTGAGTTCATTTATGGTTAACTCCAGAAATTTAATTATATTATCATTCCATTGTGCACTCTTATATCCATTATTGGAATTCAATTGTTAATGCTTACATTCTACCTTACTGAGCATTTGATCTCACCCTTGTTATGTTTCATTATCTCCATGTATTAAATAATGAAATTGAACAATTTATGTTTATAAATTATTTCACAAAGATGATGATGATGACCTGTAGTGAATTAAGAAATGACAGGTTAAATAAAAGAAATGTCCTATAAAAAACATGTGAATCATTTATATATAAATTTTTCTTAATTATTTATTATAATACTAAAAGATTCTTTATAACTTAAATGATCAATTGTTTCCTTTTGATGTGTTAAGGATTTATGGGAAAAAATTGGTTCATAATTATTAGTATCAAAGCCAGAAATGTAATGTTATGTATTTCAATGTTGGATCTGAGACTTTGGGATCAAGGCTCTTGTTATTGGTATCAATGGTTAGTTTAGATAACTTTGTAGATTATTATGTTTTCATATGAGGTTATATTAAGAGTTATGGATAGTATTATAATACTATAAGATTATGGATGATCAAAGTTTCAAAGTCATAAGACACCCCATTTGAGGTTTTCATGTATTAATCATTTGAAGTTGTAAGTGATTTCTTGGAGATGTTTTTATTAGGTTGGGGTATTTTAACACATATTATCAACATTAATTGTCTTTAAGGAGGATTTATTTTTATGGATTAAAAAATGGGAAAATCATATTCTTGGTGACAACCCATGACATCCGACAACGTAGAGGGGCATAAACCCTAGACCAATGGATCATAATATTTTCATTTCTACCACTACCATATATTATTTCCCAGTTTGCATATAATTTATTCTAGTAAAGGTTACCCTTTTTTTAGTAAAAATATGGTATTTTATTCATGGAATAATGGTTGATTTCTCTTGAAAGAATATATGATCGAATCCTTATAGTATATTTCATTCAACCATAGTCGTGAAATGATTTAATAATTTTAAATATAATAATTTATGGAGTAATTATTTTCATATTTGGGTATTAGTTTTGAATATTAATTTATCATATGAAGGATTAATCATTTTATGATTTGTCTTACAATGATATGGCCATTTTGGTTTTGGTTAATATCTACATATAGGATGAATAGCTTGATTACCCCTATATAGTAATGTGGTATGAAAATATATATTTATAGTTCTTCATTTGTGAAATATTTATCTTGAGTGTGCCTAATTTGAAGAAAAATATGATATTTTTTGTGGAAACTAGAAAAATGATGAAACTGTACTCATCATGTAAGTATACATACAATAATTCTCAGTTTAGATATTTAATCAAATCCTTCCACTTTATAAAACAGATCTTGAAATAAATTATTATCTTATTAAAATATTTATAAAATAATATCAATAACCTATTAAAAACATATTTGGATTGTGGTTTTGTTTTCATTGGATTCATTTTGACCATGTTATATATCACTCTATATTAGTCTATGGTAATTATTTATTCCTTCTATAAAAATCTTCTAATTTCCCACCAATGGCCTCCCAATGTGGGGTCCTAATTATGTAAATCTTTTGGTTACCATTATGTTTTCCACTTCTCCTTTTAAATTGGATTCCCTATTAACCCTTTATGATGTGTGGTTCAATGAATGAATTCTAAAAATGTTAATTCCTTGAAAACCAGATATAATTTTGAGGGAAAATCATTTTAAGATGGGTAGGATATAACATCGAAATATTTTGGGAAATATATTATTATAAATTTATTAAATTTTTGGATAAATTGTGTTACGCATAATTAAAATTCGAACTTTCATTATAAAAAAACCAATTCTAACTTTCATTTCACGTAACATTGAGTTTCTCTGATAATGGTATATATTGTTCAACATTGAAAGATAAATTAAAGAATAAATATTAGATGATGAAGTAAATGAACAAGGTCTACCATTGAAAAAAAATTAAATATTCGAGTGCATATTTTATATTCCAAGTATTATTGGTGATAAATATATTCCAACAGAAAATCATCGGATGTAAAATATAGTGCACTATTCTATATTATATCAACTAGATTTATCCTCATTCGAAGAAGTTAAGAAAGATTTATCATGGGTTAATTAAATAAATTAGGATTTAGGAAAATGAAAAATAACATGACATTGGAAAATATTTAGAACCCAAGACATCAAAATTTCATAGAAACAAGATGGATGCTCAAAATTAAATATATGATAAACATAGAAATATGATCCAAATCAAAGAAAATTAATTGTGACATGGATATGCACTTATAGAATGATTTTATGTGGATGAAAACTTTACAATAATAGTAATATTTTATATAATTATAATTTTTTTTGAGGTATACCTATCCAGATAATATTCAAAACCCATGAAATAGATGTAAAAATTATATTTTAAATGGAATTATAAAATATAAAGTCATCATCAATCAATAGACTGGATTTATTATTAGTGATGTTCAATCAATATATTGTAGGATATAGAAGGCCTTATACTAATTTGAATAAGCACCTTATCCAATGTATAATAATTTTTAAACATTTATAAACAAGGTATAATTACAAAGTGGGGGATTTGATCACAATATTTTTTTTGAATTAATAATGGAAGATATGTTGATGGTTCTGGTCATTGAAGATGGAATCATATTTTGACAATGTAAGTGGAATGTTTTTGAGAAATTTTCCTGATTGATGGTCTTGGAGATTTAAATTTTTATGATTAGAGAACACACATATTTTCTGAGTCATTATCTTAATTAAAAAGGGGGATACACTTTTGTTTTTGAAAAAAATATCAAAATGAGTTATTGAAGATGTTTGAGATGAATGTTTAGTGACCAGTTTAACAAAAATTACGGTTGGAGCCATTCTAATAAAACCTAGGGAAGGAAGCTTTTTTATCTAAAACACTTCCATAAGGTGATTAAAATCTTTTTAAATATCACAAAAGTTAGGGTAAACATATTGAGTTTTTATGTTTGAATGATTTCATTGAAAACATTCCGAAGGAGGATCACATATAATTTTTGAAATATATCATGAGGAACATTCAAGTAATTATTTATTATATTTTACAACAATTATTGAGATTTATATGAATAATTTAATATAAAATGGTCTATAGAAATTATGGATTGAAAATAATTGAGTGGATGAGAATTCTTTATTAGAATAAAATATATTTGATGTATTATAAAGAGTAATGAAATAATTCTTCTCAGTATGGATAAATAAAAATATACTTCAAAAAATTCATGTATATAAATTATGTGTATCAAAAAATCTATGGGATCTTAGAAAAAATGTAATGTTTTCCAAGGTAGTATACTACGACTACAAATTGGTGCCTAATCAAATTAATAATCCAATATGACATTGAAAAAATCATAAGGATATATGATATAGTTTTATTAAGTATAATGTGATGATAGTCATTGTCAAGTTGGAAAATGTGGTACCTACAAAATTGTAGTGAATAACGTTATAAAACGAATGGAAAAACTAGTTTTTGAGAAAAAGAAATTGAACCTTGTTGTCTAACTACTTTACTTGCCTTGAGGAGGTTTACAGACCCCTCTCCTCATTTGGATGTATTGACTAATCTGTATTTTTCTGTTTATATGCCATTATCCTCTTGATATTTCTTCAAAGGGGGTTAAATAGTATACAAGATCACATTGATTGGGTAAATATACACTCAAGGAATCAAGGGGTAATTTACCATTGAGGGGAGAATTTGATATGATTATACTGGGAGATTTCAATATAACTCTGTACCATAGAAGAAATATCATTATTGGTTGATTTCATATTTTATCAATAAGTGGTATGAGATGAAATTATAATTAACACATTTCCCACTTTATCTCTTGTTTTCTAAAATGAGATTTACTATGTAAACATAGTGTGAAGAAATGGTAAATTAATTACTATTGGGAATTTTCTGGGGTTAGTGGTGTTAAATATCACTGATGTTTTTTTGAATTTACAAGAAACATGAAAGTGAGATAATTTTATGAAAAATTCTATCAGTAGATTATTTTTGTTAGATTAAGGAGGACTATATTAATTCCAAATTGGTATTTTTTTTAATTTGTTTTTAGATTTATTATATTCATTCTATCATGAGTTTTGGAGGATCATGGAAGATTTGTTTTGATGTTATCAATTTTTATTTCTGAAAGGGATGAATTGATGGTGAGATCATCACTCTCACACCACACATGGGAGGTAAATAGTATAAATAAACAATGGTTATTGTAATTTCCCAAATCTGGGATCCCCTAAATGGGTGTCCTGACCGGGGTCATCAAGTGACCTTAGGGGTTCCTTCCCATACTCTAAGGGAAACTAACTAGTTGTGACGGTATAATTTAATACATGGGGATACTATAACCCCATTATTATAGTATGCCATAGAATATAACAATAAGGAGTAAAGTGACAAATAAGAAATAAACCAGAATCATGTGTTACCAACCTTCTCTGAAAAAGGGTAAAATACATAACCAAACAATAAATATTCCATTTCATTATAATAGTTATAAAATTAAAAAAAGCCCAAAATATAGGAAAGTAGATAAATCCTCAAAATGGGTCAAAACACCAAGTTCAAACCCCCCCTTAATACACCTCCCAAGCCTAGCTCAACTCCCAAGCATAGAGACGTTTCCCTCAACCTATCCTGAAACCATGAAATCTTCTTGGATATTGTATAGATCCCCTAATAGGATGTGAGTACAACTTAGTAGGCCACCACCAACGATGTCTAAAAATATATAGTTTAATCGATACTCCATTCAAATACTAAAACATTGACAAGGTAAACAAACAAAAACCTGGGTTCCATTAGTTTTCTATTTCCACTTTAACCATTTTAATCACATAATCCTTTGTAATAAATTATTACAAGGGATAGGAATTTACATAATTTTTACCATGGACTAAGTCATTCAATTACTATAAATATGGGAATAAGACATGTTCCCTATCTCACATGGGACAAAAATTTCATAAAAAATATATCACACTTACCTTGGAGCCTCAATTTAAGAAGTCTCGTCAAATGAGACCATTAGGGTCACTGATCCCTAGTCCAGTTCACAATCCCATTCATTATAGGGTGAGGATTAGACCCTCAGTCTATCCCAAAATATTGGCATAGATCCTAATGTCTAATACCCCACAACAAACAAGCAATGCTCACTTCCTCCTTTAATCATTTAAAACTTATACCATTTTAAAAACTCAATTAAATAATATGAAAAACAAATCACCATTAAAAAATCATTCAGTACATAAATCATTATCATTGCATAAACTGATGACATATTTACTATTTAAAATTCATTTTTCATTACCACGTTAACATTATGAAAATGGAACTCTTATGACATGTTTTCAATCACATTTTATTAACATCATTTTCATTTTTATTCCATGTTAACAAATTGAACAACATTCATAGTTCAAATTCGTCAACATGTAAACCATAATCAATATATAACCCATTAACATATTTACCATTTAAATTACATGACCCATATAACCCAATTTTATTCCTCATTACTTGACCCATTTAATATATTCAAAAAATTTCCATCATTAAAAATTTTAAAACATTCACCAATTCAAATTCCTTCACCCATTTACACATTATAATTTATATACCTTAACCCAATTTACCCATTTACCATTCAAATTCTATTAACAATCAACGAATTACCCTTTATAATTCATAAACAATTTAACTAATTGTCATTTAACATAACAATCCTTTATTTCATGCTAAAAACAAGGCAAAGTTATTATTAGTTCCTATTTTTTAATCAAACTAACATGTCAATATATTTACCATGGGATATAATTCAACACAAATCAACTCTATGATTAACATTATAATATTCCCTGTTTGGGAATATTGGTTCCACCCATGGGTGGCCCTAAACTAGTCTAATCATCCTTTATGAATCCCTTGGGGATCATGGAGAATTCAATTCATCATTTAGTTGACCATTTGTACCAAAACCCACTAATGGAATCAAATTCATGATAATAAGGAACCAATAAAAAAAACTAAACATGAAAAAAATGACATCAAGACTATGGGATATAACATGTAGACCACCTACCTTTAATATATAGATGAACACACTCTTAACCTTAGCGATATATCTTAATTGAATCACCCATGGAATCCCCAACCTATGATCTTCTAAAAATGTTCTTAGGGATTCAGAAGATGAAGCACCAAACTATAATCCCTAATCTGGAAAATAAATAAAAGAGAAGCATTATACTCACCCCAAACATCAATCCTCATCCAACGACACTCCAAATGGCTTAGAATAAAATAATATCGACCCTTGGGGAGTCTTTCTCAGAATATTTCATTACTAGGGTTGATAGAGGATATATTATCAGTGAAATAATGTGAGGAACCTTAAAATCCCAATGGTAAAAATGGAAAAAAGTCCCCTTTTAATGGGGTGAACGATTTGGGTGAAGGGTTTTTCAAAACATTCACCATACTCGTTCCAAGAGGGAGATATGTTGTACTATTACCAGGGTATCCTGAATGGTTTAACAAAACATACACCAACATTATGGAATTTTTCTATCCATAATATCATAGTTTGGCCTCCCCATTTGAATGATTTACATTACCATGCACCCCACCTCCTGGCTATTAGGGATTTGGTGCACATTTATCTCTAACCAGGCACTAACAATGCAACATGAATAGGATGGACAAATCCCACTTCCTTTCATGTCCCAAACCCCTAAGACACCCCTAAAACTCAACTTAAACTTATTTTACAACACATTAACCAAATTTAAGAGGCCTAAACCAAAATTAATATAGGGAAATACCTCCATAGAGTCTTGGGTATTACAACATCCTTAATTTATGATGGATCATACTCAAGATGAGCTTACAAGAATCACTAGGCTACCAAAGTAAAAAATATTGTACCACTAATACCACATTTCCATCTCCCTATCCTAATTATCAACCTAAACATTAACATGTTTCCAAAAAAACTCAAACCAAAGGCATGGTCTTTCCACACAACACTCTCTCACTATAATCTACAGAAATAACTAGATACCGATCAAAGGATGCGTCAACCTCATACTAAACTTCAATAATAAGAACTACATAGGGATGCTTAAGAAACATATGCCTAAATTGAAACACAATGATTTGTCTCAAACAACATCATATCATCATGGAAGATCCAATATGCACTCCATCAGCTCGATCTGGTTTGCTACTCATTGCTCAAATTGGTTGGTGACTTTTTTTTTGTTTTCAAAACTCATATACTGAAAAAAAGGTGAAGTAGCCCGAAGAAATAGATGTTTTTCCCAACCACATTTTATTTACCTACATCAATCCTAAACTCGGGGCCCAAAAGTACCATTATATAACTAAACATAAAAAAAACCAAAACACTCTCAGAAATCAAATAATCTATATCTGATCTAATGCTCGTTCTCATGGAAAAAACACTAGAATTTTAGTAACTCGATTCCATCTATCATGAAACATCAGTCATGTTTTCAACCAACCCCTTTCTTACTATGGTTCTTTCCAACATTAAATTCATCTCACCACCATCACCATCTCGTGGATGGTACCACCACTATGGAAAACAGCCACTAAAACCTCATCCCACCTTTCACAACATACTGGATCCATTTCCCAACTCACCAAACCTATATATAAATGAGGAATCTATCCAATATTGTTATCTATACTTACTTTTAAAACTATCATAAATAGAAATTAATCCACTATCCAATAAGGACTAAGAAAAACATGAAATCTCACAAGTTTACCTTCATTTATGACATGCACATTCCATTATATCTAAAAACTAGTGTTGGGTTAAAACATACAATGTTCTTTCCCGTTTATTATCTTGTTAGACCATTCCTGATTTATTTTATCAAAACACTCATTTTTACACTATTGACATGTTATTCCCTACACCTTCCCATGGTGCCTCCTAAATTAATGCATACCACCATCAACTGATGCAACAACCTGGGTTATTCCCCAACATTTTGTAAACTCTTATATCAAGGAAACTACTACCTTCGAAAACATAATTGTGATTCACTATGACCATTAATATTCCTAACATAATTACCTTAATCGTATCTGTATCAACTGAATCTAGCTAGGTTATTCCTCAAAACCCCTTTCTATTATAGAAACACACATTTCATTCTAAAACATCCCTCGATGTTTATTTTCAACTCACCACTCTTGAACATTATTCTCACCAATTCGGTTCGTCCCTAGTTGGTTTATACTAGAACACCTAGCTTCACTATTTCCATGACACTACATCACATGGATAAGGGGACTTCACACTTCAATAAATTCAAATATCACCAAAACACACATACCCGAGTGCATAGATTATTTTTTAGATATTCTAATACCTAACCCCCCTTTATATAAACTATTTTCATGTCTCAGCATGCCCTTCAATGGATTTTAAATAGCCATCTTGAATTTCATTTGGAACCACCCTGGGCCGAGAGCCAATGCTTGGGTTAATCAACCACCACAATAAAGGCTCACGAGGACTCTCTGAGAAAGAAAATGTGCACTCAATGGGTTTCTTATTTGAATCTTGATGCCACCACGTCAACATCTCACTCTACTCCACATACCCGGGAATTAATTATTATAACACCTCAAAATTTTTATAAAATATTTTTTTCTAACAAATTTAATCTTTTGATATTTTTTATTTCACGCAACACTAAAAATAGTTTTTCAGTGAGAAATAAATTCCTTTCATACGACATCAGATTAGAACAAGATAGACCAAAAACTAACTTAGAGTATGATACATGGATCACCTTCTTGTTTTATACCACATGCAACACCAACTTGACGTATGTTACACACAACACTAAGTTTCTATGAAAAGAATTTTATTATTATAATTATTAAAAACAATAAAATTATAACCTATTCATTAAAATTAGTAATAATAATAGTAATAACTCATTTACAAAAAATATATAATGATTTTATATAAATAAAACATATTTCTAAGGAAATAAATAATTTTTTGCAATGTTTTTGTATGTTTATAAATATTATTTTCTAAAATGGACTACTTTTAATGTCCTTATATGAAAAATAACAAAAATAATTTTAGAAACATTTATAAATTTAATTTTATAAATTAAAATTTATTTTTGATTTTATAATGTAAAAATTATAATATGGTTAATTTATGGTATTATTCTAAGAAACATCAATTTTGGATGAATTGTGAAAAATACCAGATTTTAATTCAAAATCGCATTTTCTTCTAAATTATTTATAACATTAAATTATATTTTAATTCGGTTTCAAAGTTTCATTAGATTATATTTTTTTAAATTAATCCAATTTTGTTCATTTTAACCAATTTTTCATTGAAATTTGACAAGAAAATAGCAAATTTTTGTACTTTTTTAATTTAAATCCCATATTGTCAACATGACTGTTGGATTAAATTTAAATCAATTTTTACCACTTATATGATTGTAATTTAGAATAAATGGAGTCCATATTTGGAATAAGAAGAGTTTATAAATAATAATAATGTTATATTAGGTTTTGACGAAAAATATTAATGAAGTAAATTAAAATTAATTACAATGATTAAGGTAATATTAAGCTAATAAACGACTAAAAAATAATATTAAGGGCCCAAACGACATAGAAACTATCCAAGAGACATTAAATTTCTATATTATACCCTATACTACCATGTATATAATTTTTTCCATTATTGGATCCACTTGACATGGGTAAAACATGAATGAAAATCCTTTCCACAAAATTTACAAGAGTGCCCCTCCTCCTCCACTATAAAAATACCTCCTCTCCTCCCACATACTCACACCTATATAGAAACATTGGATAAAAAATGATATGAATATATATATCCAAAACATCCCTAACCTCTTTTTAGAATCATACCCTTTGTATTAAATCAATCCAAGGAATCTCTTTGATGAAAACTAAAAAGGAGTTACCCAAATAAAAGGTAACAATCTTCCTCAAGTTCTTTTTATATCATTTCAATTTTCCACCCCAAAATAATTCTTATTCCATGCCTGTATAACAAAATCAGTATCCTAAATATACTATTATTTTTTACTCTATGTTTTTGACATACACTTACACACTTTCCCTTCTAACTGGTAACGAACATACTATTTATGTGTACGGTGAACTACTGCCCCATGAAATAATGACTATTCGTATTTCATTTACCACCTCTCATGGTAGAAATTATGATGGACACTATTTTAAAATATTTTTTATATTATATTTATTAATTATTTAATCTTATTTAATTCTTTTATAACACATTTCTTTATATCTGCTATTTTTTTGTAAATGTGATAATTTCTTTTGAGGAAGTGTGAACTACCGCTCCTTCAAAATGATGTGATTAATTCACACACAATATGGAATGTATTAAGGATTATTTTAGTGTAATTATATGTTATATATGATATAATAATGCTAATATAATCATGATACATATACATATATATACTTATATTCCATTTACATACTTTCTTTCAATATGAATATTAAACAAAAACAATTTTCATGAATATGTTTGACCTACCACCACCATAAACTCTATATTCTATTTCATACATATATATTATATATATTATTATAATTCAAAAATAATAAATATACATGATATTTATATATTTGTTTACATTATTTAAATCATCATATACATATAAGGACCAAATATATATAAAACTAAGACACATACAAACAAAAAAGTGGATATTAACCAAAGTAAAACCTTAACAAATAATTGTTAACAAGAGGATAATATAAAGTCATAATAAAACCCAATAAGGTATTAGATATAGAAATATATTTTTTATAGATTCATAATAATGTTATATTTATTATACAATTGGTTTGTATGAGTACGATGAATGTCAATACACAATGTAAGGGGATTCTATATCACTTTCTTCTTCAGTGAGATACATGCCTTGTTCACCAATCTATTCATTTTTATAGTGTACATAAATCCCATTAATATATTATGTGAATATTATTCTTAAATTTATAGATAAGGAAATATCCATTATATTAAGTTACTTTTATAGGGATTATGTTTCAAAAGTAACTGAATCACTAACACAGTTATGTCTCAATTTATTTTATTTGAGACACATGCCATGTTATACACCTATTTTTTTATATAAGGTGCACATAATGCCTTTGAAATGTTATATCAAGAATATCCTTCCATTATTATATTTTAATATTCATTTAATTTCACTTTATTACATAGGTAGTATGGTTCAATGTTACTAAGTAATAAGAGTTTATTGAAACAATGTCATCACTTTTTGAGATTTTTTATGATTATGGTTCCTTTGTTTAAATATTTTAATCTATAACTCAATAATATTCATTAATTTTACTCTACCATCATTATTCATGATATATTCATGTATGGGTAACATTTTTATACTCTTTGGTACATAATATAATTAATGAAGTGTTTTCATGAAACCCAAATTTACCATCTCTTCAATCAGAAATTGGTGTTTCCTCAAAACCATTCTTTATAAAAAAATTGTTCCACAAAATATTATACTGCTATCCCATAATCCAGAAAATAAATTTTTCCCGTTTTTCCTTTTACCAATATTTTAAAAGGGATCTTATTTTCTCTTTATGGACAAGGAATTATTCTGAAGTTTTACTATAAAAAAGGAATTTTTTACTTATCTCATAAAACATGTACAGATTTACCCACCATCATTTTTATGAAGATTACATTTCATTTTTTAAAGTTTAAATTTTTACAAATTCTTTTAAAAATAATTTTCAATGTAATTTGTTTAAAAACAGTTTCATTATTTTTTATATGTTTCAAAATTATTTCTTAGGTAATGTGTTTTTAAAAAGGTTTTCATTAATATTTTATAAATATTTCAGGAAAATTATTTTCAAAATGATATCAATTATACCTTTATAATTTTTGAAAGGAAACTGTTTTCAGTTATTTTAATTTAATTTTATATATTTTTAAGGAAAAAAATTATCCAAACGAATTCCGGACTAATTTTTATGTTTTCAATGTATTTTCAAGGAAATGGTTTTAAAAAAGTTTTCAAAGAAAATGGTTTTAAAAACATTTTTAATATTTCATTATATGTTTTCAAAGAAAAATATTTCCAAATGTTTTTCAATGATTCACTTATAATCATTAATTTTTATTTTCATGAAAATTATTCTCAAAAGGATTTTATGTTTGAATTATCATTTTTCAAAAAATAAAGGATATTTTCTTCATTAAATGATTTACAAATATATTTCCATGTTAATTTCCATCTAAGATGACATTTGTTGATGTTACTCATACCATTCAAGGAAATGATCCAATGGTTCCACACATTTTTTTCTTTAATGGTTTCAATTTGGATTGAATGATTCTTATAAAACCTATTTTCCTTCCATGGATTATATGATTTTTTAAACCTTCTTACTTTCATGGGTTATGATTGGATGAAATGATTATGAAACATGTCTTTTCTGCATAAATTTATATATCATTACATGTTAATCTCACCCATTTCATTTCAGGGGTTTTGATATGATTATTTATAATATTATGTCCCATTTCTGTCTGATTTCATTATTATATGGGTGGGACATGTATCTCCCTACAATGAATTGGGTAAATATTTATATTTCAGGACAAAGACATGTTTATAATGAGAAATGAACAGGGTTCTGTATTACAGGGCTAGAAAAATAAATGAACTCAGTTCAGTAATACAGGTTTGGAATGAGGAGTGGACATTGTTTAGTAATACATGTATGGAATAGTGTGTGAACCCTATTTATTAATGTAAATATTCCATTAAGATGGCCTTGGTGGCGTTGCCTTGAATACTATGTAAATCATTATATATGCTTATTTGTCTTCCACAAATCTATTTTTTATTAGTATGTTATTCTTTCATGGATTATGTTCTTTATTTCCTTATGATTCATGTGTAATGAACTGCCATGATTCATGTTTATGATCTTTGATATATTGGTTATGATCTTCAATTTTCATGATAATGTTCTCATAACTTTATTCCCTTGATTATAATTTTTTATCACACTTATTTACCCTCACATAGCTCGTGAGATCACCCATTTTTATGTTTCATTCCACCATATCATAATGATATGTATTATGTTTGATGTGTCTAAGAAGGTTCTTAGTCAAGAAGATCCTAGTGAAAGATGATATAGTTAATTTATGTACTACTGCTTATGTTTCCATGCATTCAAAGGCACTAGACTAGTATGTTATTTGGGATCTATTTGTATAATTTATTAATTATTCCAAAAAATGTAGGTAATCTTAATTTATGAATAGGGAGGGTTTCTATACATATCACTGCTAACCTTATGAGTGTAGGCACCACCACTTTTCATTAGATAATTCAACCACCCCAGCTCGTGCATTGAGCATGACATGAACCCCAAAACATTGATGTGGTCGTCTAGCTTTTAGCAGATCAAAAAACATCACTTGATAGTCTTTCACAGCTTTTATGAATGGAGCATATGGAGTTCATTGACACTTGTTCCATTCCAATTAACTCACCATTAGATGGTCAATGGTGTATATCTCAGCACTCAATTTCACACACACCACTCCATGTGAATAACCTCCAAGAGGCAACACATCCAGCCAAAATACATCCAAGTATCTAGGCATAATTCCAAACATCTCTCAGTGCACCCAGGATGATGTAAATATATTTGGAATGATCACCACTAGTTATAAGTATGTATATATTTCTTTGATGATCACTGCCAAAAATATCATTCATTGATACCAACTCCCACTACCGGGACACCTTGACATGTTGAATTTCTCAGGATTCCTTGCACATTGATACCTCATATACACCTGACTACCACAACTAAATTGGGGTTTCCATCTAAACTCACTACTTATTCTCTACTCTTTATGAAGTATCCATGAATCCACACTTCTCGTGGAACTACTATCTCCATGCCTCTCAAGTTCATTTGGTACAACCCTAGAAGATAACAACACAAACAAAATTGTCCACCAAATCAGTTAAAAACCAACCATTAGTTACATATTCATGATTCCCACTTTGTCTTCATAAATAACAACATTCATTTATCTTAGGCCACCTATCCACCAATACCAAATGCCATTGAGCGTTACCAGCATATACCCACATACAGACCTCATGTGAGCCCTCAATGTACAACACATTCCTGTTCCCACACACTAATCCCAACTATGGATGTCACAAGCCATACATCACTAGACCCAAACATCCACCTAAATAACTAACCATTCATTTAAGTCTGTTAGTCTCCTAAGACTAGAGCCATTATCAAAATTCTTATCCATCAATGAAACCATTCACACAACAAGACCAATAACATGACCACCCTAACCCCATTTGTCACTATCATAAGAAAATTGTCCATCCATGCCTTGACCATCCTTGTATCAGCCACCGAATTCAACCCCCTACCCACATCAAACATTATGAACCACCTTTTTGGTTATCGTAATTACCATGCCCCTTCAAAAAACCTTACAATAAAACATAAATTTTAAAGTGTTTCCTTAATATAGACTCTTAATAATTATGATGTCCTTTTTACAACAACTTGATGACACTCATCGGGAATCGATTCCTCCTCTGAATCACCCACCCACACTTCACATTCACACTTGGATAACCTCCCTCAAGGTCACCATCAATCTTTCCAAGTCTATCAACTAATTATCATAACTCAAGTCATGTCTACTAAACCCATCAATCTTCCCACTCATCCCATTAAAAAAACCTTCTCCTTTCTAAATCCAAAACATACACATGTGCCTCGTGACCATAGGATAAATTAACAAATTTATAACTACTCTCATGTGTTTCTATCGAGGGTCAAATGATGATAACTTCCATAGCTACGGTTAGGGGTAACAAGTCACTAGGCCCTCCATATATAACTCATACATTAAACTACTAACAAGTCACCCCTCACAGGTACCTATCTTTCCCCCAACCTAGAACCTAGAATCTAGTACATCAAAGAATGAATTTACAATACGTTCCAATCTTGTTATCACAGAAAACCCACTAATTCTTCAATGAACCATGATAACCATTTCAATACTGAAAAAAAAACATTATTTTTCACAACCCAAAATAATTACCATATTTGTACTTCCAGTTGATACCCCTAAACATCAAATCTATATCTTAAACAAAGGTACAATAAATACCACCCCTCTAATAAAAAATCAAACTCACCAAGTTCCCAAAACTAAGGCACTCTAACTTCCCAAACCACCCATATTAAGGGTTTGATCACAGCACCAGGGATACACATCTCTTGTGTCAATTAATGTTCCAACCTACAGCATGTTCTAAACTCAATTCCACCATCTATAGAAATATTCAGAAGGTGTAAAAAACAAAACTCTCAAGTGAGATCAAATATACTCATCAGAATCTATCATGGGTTCCATTCCATTATCTGAAAAAAAATTCATAAAGGTTCTGATGGAACTGCTCCTCTCCTCTATCATAGTCAACCAAAAATGTATCTTACTCCACCAATGGTGTAGCATTCTCTATTTTACTCTCATGTCACCCAACCATCACACATTATCTTGGTGGAATTACTCTACAATTCCAAATAATATTCATAGAACACATAACATCAATCTTACTTTTTTACAAAAATGGAGGCACTCCACTATCCATAAACAACTGAATTCCCAAACACTCTAATAATGACCATCGTCACACCTAGAACACTACCCTAAACCACCCCTACCATAGGTCATTGTCAATAGGGTAAAACTGACTCAAACAAACATAGAATATTTTTGTTAGATATCCGAGTTCAACTATTAATATTTTTACAACATAAATCTTTCTATATTAGAAACATTACCTATTTCACAACATATTACAACCTATATTTCTAACTAATTTACAGCCTTTAATTTAATAAAATTTATTTAAATATTATTTAACATTAATTCCATTTACCAATTTTAATAATGCTTTTTAGACATTACATTCTTTAAATTGTTATTGAATTTGAAATACATTCGACCCTTCATATCTCACACATCTTCCCCATGTGTGTCAGCCATTATAAATGGCAACTGTATTTCAAGGTGCCTAAAATGATGATTCAATGTAAAACCTCATTTCCTTCCGTTTGTGAGAAATATTTCATAAAATAGTCACATAACAAAATATGTACATCACCCTATTTTGAAATATCATTCAATGACAATAACACACATCAAGAACAACAATCCCACCTTGGGGAAAATGCTTTTTCCCACAATCATGGTTTAGATACTCTAAATAACAATCTCATTGCTAGGACCCAATATATCCTAATATCTTCTCTACCATACCAAAATAATAAGACCATATAAAAGAACTGTTCTCATACCAATTTAAATATTCCCAACCCATGAGCCACTAAAAAAGTGCCCGGATCTAAGACATCGCTTGAACTCAGACACTCATCCTTGTATCATATAGACTAATAACTAACTTAAAGGTTATAATATAACACATGGTGATACTATAATCAATTTATCAAAGTAATCCACCAAATATAATACCAATGAGTAAGGTAATAAATAATAAAAAGTCCAAAAATGTGTTAGGAACCATTTACCAAATAGAGTACAAAACATAACCAAATTATAAACATGCCATGTTATGCTAACAATTAAAAAGTGAAGAAAACCCAAAATAAATATAGACATAAGAATCCAAAAAAATAGGTCCTAACTCTAAATTCATTTCCACATCACTGCACATCCCAATCCCACTCAACTCCCAAGCATTTGGCCTTGTCCTTTGTCCAGACCTGAAACCATGAAATCTACTCGGGTACCCAATGGCGACCTGAGTAGGTTTTGAGTACAAACTAATTAGGCCACAACCAATGCTGCTTACAAAATATTCGTCATAGTAGATAGTTTATAAATGTACTAAATAATATATGAGGAAAACAAAATACAACTCAGGTTCCATTAGTTAGACATATTCATTTTAACCATTTTAATCACTTAATCCATGTTGATCACTTGTTCCACGGGTTAGGCATTTACATCATTCTAACTACGGCCTAATATGGTCAATTACTAGGTATAAAGAAATATGTATATCACCCTATCTCACTAGGGTTAAAAATTTTGTAAATAAATACATCACACATACCTTGGAGCCTCAGTCCAGGAAGTCACAGCAAATGAAAATTCTAGGCATATAGAGCCTCAATTTCCTTCCCAAAATCATTCATTATAGGGTGGGTTTAGTGCCTTTGTATAACTTGACCAATGGGAAAAGATCCATATGTCCAATACCCCAAAACAACCAAGCCATGTACACATGATTCTTTAAACATTTACCACTAATACAATTTTTTAACTATATTCAACAAGATGCAAGTTAATCACCATTTATAAATCATTTAATACATAAATCAATCTCATTCCATAACCTGATGACATATTTACCATTTGAAATCCATTTATCAATAACCTGTAAATGATATGTGAAACACTTCTTTATTCCATGTTATCAATAAAATTCCATTAACAATAATTTCATTTTCATTCCAGGTTACCCAATTAAACAACATTCACATTTCATATTTATTGAACTTGTAAACCATCATCAAGATCAAACCCATTAGCACATTCACCATTTACATTGAGCAGCCCATTTAATACAATTCCATTTCTCATACCTTAACCTATTTTTAATAGTAAAAAATTCCCATTCATTAACCCATTTATCACATATAACAATTCACATGAATTAACCCATTTACACATTCTCATCTACATAACATAACCTAATTAATCCATTATACATTCACATGCCATAGAAAATCAACCAATTACCCTTAACAATGCATAATTCATTTAACGAATTAACATTAAACAAAAAAACACTTATTATAGGATATCAACTAGAAAAAATTATCATTAATTCCACCTTTCCATTCAAAAAACATGATAAAAATTTTCATGGGATCTAATTTTACACAAATAAAATCTATCCGTAACATTACCATTTTCCTTATTTGAGAATGTTAGGGAAACCCACAGGTGGCCCTAAAATAGTTTAATCATCCTTAATGCATCCCTCAGGGATAATGAGTGCTTCAATTCATCAATTAGCCAAACTTTTTTTCAAATCACACTAAAGGAATCAAATTCATAATAAGATGGAACCGATAACACAACCGCAGATGCACAAATATAATTCAAGACTATGTGATATAACTTATAAACCACCAACCTCGAATATATATATGAACACTCACATAACCATAGCCATATATCCAAATTAAAAAAAACCTAGAAGATCGATCCTATGATATGATAGAGAAAGTTAGTTCTAGGTCTTCATAATAATAAGAAGAAAACTAAAATTCCTAATCTAAAAAAGAGAGAAAATTGTATCATTAAACTCACTTGAAGCTTATAAATTTGCTCAATGACACTCCAAATGACTTATAATATAGGGATGTAGCCCTTTTTAATTTCTAGGTCAAGATGGTTCACCACTAGTGTTGAAATAGGATAAATGAAGGGAGAAATCGGGTGTGGAACTATAAAATACTGAGGGTGGAAAATGGTAAAATACACCTTTCTAATGGGGTGAATGAATTATTAGAAATGTTCTCCAAACCAAGCACCATCTATTTACCCAACTTAGTCTAATATGGGGCTGGGATTCTTGTTTACCTGGGGATCCCGCATGGTTTGACAAAATGAGCACCAACCTTGAGAATAGATCTGTCCATGATCACACGGTTTGTCCTCCCCATTTTCATGATTTACTTACCTGTGCACCCCAACTCCAAACTAGAATAGTTTAGGAACACTATAACCTCTAACCATTTTCCAAAAATGAAAACGACATTGGATGAAAAAATTCCCCATTATTTCATGTACCAAACCCCCGTCACACCCACGATACTCCTTAAAAATTCAGTAAACATTCCACTAACAAAATTTAAGATGTCTAAAACAGAATTTAAATAGTTACATAACTCCATGAAGTCTAGGGTATTACATTTAATGTATCTATATGGGATTAATTTAGGATTTTATATGTTATATAAGAATAAACTATAAAAATTGAATACTCAATCAATCCTCAAACATATATGTCCATCCAAGAGGGTGTTTGTAAAAAATAAAAAAATATAGATGTGGAAGAGTATTACCCAACAAATTAATTGGAAACACCAAAATCCATACAACATGATAATAAATATTTATTTAAAAGAGGTTTCCAGAGATAGTTCTACACTACAGCCTGGGATATGAAAATCATTTGCAACACACTCTTATGCATAATAGATGCATCATTCAATGGTTCATGAACTATACAATAGTTTTTTAAGAGTAGTGGAGGACCACATAACAACATAGTGCATATGTTATGGATTATGGGTATATATATTTACTAAATAAATATGGTTTGGATGAAAATGTTAGTATATACACTTTGAATAATAATTTTATGCCATAACATGTTCAAATACCATTAATATTTTTTGAATTGATCATAATATATAATTTCAGGGATTTAAGATTGAGATTTGGATAGATTTTTTGGATCTTGTAGTTTATAATTGTCACATTGTAGTGAATGATATAATTACAAAAACTAGGAGTTTTTAATTAGAGTCACTTCATATAGAATGAATTTTTTCCATGAATAATAAAAATGTAATAAATACTAGAAATTAGAATCCATTTAGATTTCATGGGATTATAGATAACTTGTTCGATTAATTAGTGATTAATGGGTGGTTTGATAGTGTTATCAGGGGGTGATGTTTGGGAAATACAGGGTCATAATTTGGAGGAAATAAAACCTGTTTTTGATTAAAATATTTTTTTATATAAGAGATTGAATATAAATTATAGATTTAAAAAATTTAAAATTACAACACTATTATGATTAATTATATTATTGATCTAGATTTAATGTATGAAAAAACCAAAAAAACCCTCTATAATCCTGTGGATATATTTTTCATAAATAAAAATTAAATTTTTTCATCATGTCACATATTATTTAATTGCTTTTATAAAAGTAGTGCCTAAGGATATAAAATTAGGGATTGGCCATAGGATGAATAATGAAACTTTCTTGAACCATTTTAACACATATAGGGATCAGTGTTATCCCCTAGTAAATCTACAAGACTTAAGATTATTCTCATTATATTAACCATTTTTATTGAAGTATGTAAAATCTCTTTGTACCTACATTTATTTTATACATCAAAATATTATTATTGCTTTAATATTGATATATTTAATGTTTTCTTTCTACCAAGAGAAGAATATCTCGTGGAAGACCAAAATAATTGAACAATATAATTCACCACGAAATTATAGTGTATCATGATTGTAGTTGAAAAAAGAATTTAATTTAGGAAAATCAATAAATAAAATCAAAAAATAAAATCCAATCAATGAATTTTATTTAAAATAGTATTTTAATTCCAATTACATAATGTTGAGTTTATAATGTAATGTTTTGTTGGGTGATCCATTCTCTTCAATATATCCATGACTCCGAAAGTATTGAAACCTTATCCAATATATAGAATATATGAAAATAATGAAATTTAATAGAATTTAATCTTAACATAAAAATAAAGTAAGAATATTTTGTTTATATAAGAAAATTTATTATTTTATAATGGATCTAATATGATTTATGATGTAAATTAGTAAAAAAATATCCTCTAAAAGACCTATTGATCAACAATCCTCCATTATATTTCCAAGGAATACTTAGTCCATAGTTCTAAAGGTGTGGATACATATCCATATTCTTCATTTAAAAATATATTTAATGGCTCTTGAGAAGATTTTTAAGAAACAAAAATTACTCAACTTGTGTTTCTAGCATTAAAAAATAAAACAATCATCTCATATATCCATTGAAATTTCAATCTATTAT
Source organism: Viscum album (assembly GCA_963277665.1). Classification (NCBI taxonomy): domain Eukaryota; kingdom Viridiplantae; phylum Streptophyta; class Magnoliopsida; order Santalales; family Viscaceae; genus Viscum; species Viscum album. The sequence goes on along the minus strand of OY728128.1, from coordinate 1,464,989,675 downwards.
CTTATTTAGGTAGTAATATCTTTAATGGAATTTTATTTGTTTATTGTAAACAAATACATCAATATATTCCATCACAATGAGGGAATTTTCATTTTCTCCATTAACATTAAGATTACAATCCACCTCACATTTTATAAAATTCATACAAATTAAACTTATATGTAGCTTTTAATACCACACTTGGGGTATTTATTTTATTACATAAAAAACCTTTATTAGATTAAAAACATGATATCCACATCATTAACAATAAAAATTTTTAGTTTTCAATATAAACCTCTTCCTGAATTTCATCATTCAATAATAACGATTTCACATATATATAGAACACTTTATAATTATATTATGAAAATATGTTAAGAATGAGTTAAATATTCTCAAGAATTACAATATGATAAAATCTCTTATAGGTGACTATATAATAAATTTGATAATTTCACATAGGATGATCTATTTTTGGGGTTCTTCTCCCTTCACATTGGGATTAATTTTGAAAACCTAGTTTTTATCACTTTACTATCTTCTGTATTTAAAACTAACCCTCTATTAATATTCTTTACAATTTGAACTAGAACTTATTTCTTCACAAATCCCCAAACCTATTGTTAAATTATAATTGAACACTCTTTAGTTTAACTAGTTAATAGAAATTTTTATAATTAGAATTTTCTTACACATATCCAGGTTTGATCATCCATTATGATATAAAATAACATGACATTGTATTTTTTGTGAAATAATTTTATGGTTTTAATATATGATAACTGTAAGACCCCAATATTTCATTATGAAATTCCTCGTTAAATAATACTTATTTATATAATGTACCATACCAAAACCTGATCTTAAATGAATACAAATATACTAGATAAAGATTATTATTTTAATACGACTATTGAAATCTAGTAATTGGTTTGGTGGGTATGAATAGTAGAAAAAATTTCTAAATATATTTTGAAAAAAAAATCATAATAAAATTAAAAACTAATCATACATTTATTATCTGTAGGTTATAAAATAAGATAAATTATTTTATTGGAAAATAACATATTTTTCAAAAACTACTCTTATGTGTCAAATTTAGTTTTATCATAATTGATTAAGTAAATCATTACTGATAACTGATTATAAAGAAATTATAAGATTACATACCCATTAAATTAAATCAATATTAATGTAATAGTGGTTATTAGTTATGTATTTCTCATAAGATTAATTTTTTCTTAAAAAAATTCATTTTCTAAACAAATAAATTTATTTCATTTTGTACGTCTCAAATTTAATTATTTTTTAAAAAAAAATTAAATTATATTTAAATATTTTTTTTTGAAATCAACATATCAAAATTATCTTGGGGTGATACTTTTAGATTTCTTTAAAGAGTTTGAAATTTTTATGAATTTTAAAATAATGTTTTTTAAATACAATCAACTATTTAAATTAAGTACATAAAAAGACACAATATTTTTTAATATATTATTAATCTAAAATATCCCACCAATAATTATAATCAATATTATTAATCAAATAATAATTATCATTAAATTTGATTTTAGTCTATGTTTACTTTTAGACTAAAATACATATTTTTTCAAAAACTAGTTTCATTGTGTTATATGCGTTAAAATTAGAAATAATTTATTCCAGATCTATAATTTTAGCCATTAAAAATGTATTCTATATTTTTAATTAGTTGAATTTTATTTTTTCGAAATTTGTATCCTTCATTTTTTTCATTATGAATAGAAACCGTGGTAAATATTTATTGTCTCTTAAAGGGTCAAACAGTGTTAAAACTATGATATAAGACTTCAAAGATCTCCCAAAAAAATCCTTTGTTTCATCTAATTAATGAAATTCTTCTAAGAAAATACTATCTTAGAAATTATGGAAATTCTATTCCACTCTATTTTGATCAAGATGATTATATTTTTTTGGTAGAGTATTTTCAAAATATCACACTCTCTTACTTATTATGTTGTTATGATTTAGATATAGATAAATATATCATATGAATAAATATATAATATAATAATGATGAGTAATAAACTATATTTATGATATTAATTTTTTTTTAATTTTTATATGTTTTATTAATTCCTTGAATGCTTACGCAATGTCGAGGCAACACTTTAAAAAGTATAGTAAACATCAAGTTAAATGATTTGAAAAAAATAAATAAATAATTTTTGGATTATTTTTATTATTCCATAAATTTTAAAATTAATTATAAACTATAATTAATATCAATTGGGTATATATATTAGTTTAATTTTGGTAATTATTTCTTTGAAGTCAAATTAAAATAATTGTACTCAAAATGAAATTTATGATACAATATGATAAACTGTTTTTTGGATGATCTAAAATTTAAAAATAAAATAGGATAATTGGTATGTTAAATGGTCTAATATATCATCCATGGAACATTTTTTTTACACTTTCCACCGTATAATTAAATTTAAAATTCTTAAAGAGTAAAAAATGTGTTACCACAGTTATGTTTAAAAAGGGTTAATAAGGGGTTCAATCCAAATGATATAGACTTAAATGATTCATAAATATGTATAAATTTTATTTTTTGAATTTATTTTGACATTATAATTTCCTAAATTAAAAATAATGTACATTTGGTTATTCTTGAAATGATTATGATATTTATTATTTTTTAATGTTTATAATATTTACAATTATTATACTCCCATCACTTATTAATGGATACCACAAATCCTCTATTCTTATAAATTCTTCAGGCACTAAAAATTTAAAAAGCCATACCATAATCTCTTATAAAATTCCATAGATAATTTATAGTGGATCTGGATTTTCTATAAGACCAACCCGGGTGTCCTCAACGCGAGATCCCTAGAGGATTCTCAAAGAATAGATATAACTCTTAATCGAATTATAACATCTTATTCCATCTTCTTCCTACATTAAGTTCTTACAAAACATGATGATATAACAAAAAAAGTATCTTACATATAAAAATATGTTATTTTATATATTTAAAAACCAATATTCATCACATTTTCAATCCTATGGTAATTAAAAACATCACATGTTCATACAAGTGGACTACTGCCTAAACGAACCGATGTGTTTCATTTTTTATAACCACCTATCAAATATAGTTTTTATACTAGTTTTAGAAAATATATTTGATATTAATTATATATTTATGATTATAAAAACATAATATATTATTTTCCTTCTGACCCTTCCACCCATTAAAAAGTGATAACATCACTTGTCTATACATGTGGACATCCACCACCATGAGGCGATGTGATTATCTTTTCATTTCATCAATTAATAGATGATTATAAAATTTGATTTAATATATATAGATGAAAATTATTTAATTATTTACATTATATATATTATAGAACCATTAAACCATTGAAAATGGTCAACCTACTAATGTTAGTTTTTTTATTGTGAATACAACGTCCTTAAAAGGTCTGATGTAAACTTCACTAATTTAGTAAATAAATAAGTAATGGAAATAAATTATGTAAAATGATTAATGATAATGGAAGATATAGAAATATTTTTATTAATGAAGTATAAAGTTAATATATATTGATTATATGGGAGGTTAAGTACATATATAGTGAGTCAGACTCGAGGTATGTTTTTCTCATTTCACTTTTATTTCTCTGAGACATATGTTCTAATCACCACCTTTTTATTTTTGGTGTTTTTATAATAAAAACATTATATTAAAAATCATCTACATATTCATATTTGTGGTATTTAATTTTTTAGTAGAAATAACTTCTTTTAATGGGGTTATGATTCCAAAGATACCAATGTGGTAAGGGTGTATTTCACAATCTCAACCTCGTTCAGGATTGTTGGTTTTTATGTTTATGATGGTAAGATTATATTATATTTTTTTCTTCAATACAAAATAATTTAATCTATTATTATTAATTTATAAAATTAAATTGTTTAATTACTTTTTCCTCTATATAATTACTCAAAGGCCTGAAAGAATGTTTTAAAGGAAATCCAATTTTTTTTCTATTTGGTTAGGAATATTTTCTTTAATGTTGTTATTTTATTTATAATTTTTTCAATAACGATTTTATGATTATACAATGACTTATTAAATTTATTTTTTTTCTCTTTTTTGAATTTTTCGAAATAGTTTAAAATGTAGCCTTCATTTCATTTTCGGAGTTAGTATCTTTTTAAAAAAAGTATTGAACATAATCCTTATTTTAACATTTACCCCATAAATAGATTTTCATGCCATCATGGAAACAAATTCTTGAAAAATACTTTTCAAGTCTCTATGTATCATTTCAAATAGATTTTTCCCTAATATTTGTAGAAATTTTAATATTATAAATAAGTGATTTCAAAATATAAATGTTATTTTCCTCAAGAAATGTTCTAGTTAACTTCCAAAACTGTTTATCTATATCAATATTTTTTGATGAATATTATTTTTTATAAGGGATATATTCTAATGATATCATATAACATATTACTCTATCTTTCTCATGAACATGTAGATATAGTGATAGAATCAGAAAAATATTAACAATCCATATATAAATTTTTTAATTTGAATATTTATTTTGATAATATAATGAATTATGAATTTCATTCATATTAATAATACATTGGACTTCATATATGTCCAGATTAGTATGTTTTTATCCCTTGATTCATCAATGGATATCATTTCACAAATGATCCAAATTATTTTGTATATTTATACACAATTATTTATGATTTCCTACAATGAGTCCTTGAAGATATTATTATGATGTATACCATTATAGACCCATCATTATGAATTATCTTATTATTATATATGCAATTATTTATATTCATATGTTATCTATCGATATATTCTTATATTATGATATTAGTTATATGGAATATTTTATTATTTTCCATATCTACTATATTATTCATGATTTATTTATTAAAAATATATTTCTTTTGTATACTTTCCCTTACTGAGCATCTAAGAACACCCTTTATTATGTTTACCTTTCCCCATGATAACAATAATGGATATATGAATTATTTTTGGAATATTAAATAATAACAATTTTTGTTCCAACTCAATTTCATGTTTCTAGTAATACATGATATTATATTTAAGAATCTCATCCTTGTGATATAAAATGTACATCAAGTGGAATTATCCTCTTTCTATTGTAAGGGTTTGATTTGTAAGTGTTCTTCATAATCATCTAAAAATAATTAATTAAAAGATACTCTAAATTTAATAATATAAAAACCTTGTTATATATCATTTACTTTTGGGTTGTTTTAGTTATAGGGAATTATAGTAGGTATCAATAGAATAATTTAGAAACCAAGATAGGTTTTAATAACTTATATGATCATAATTAAAGATTTGTAGATAACATTATGGGATAATTTGTATATGTATAGTCATATGTTTAACGTAACTAATAACCATTTAAATTTTTAATGTGATGGAGGTTTATGATGAAAAATGATATTTTAAAAGACATTTATAGTAATGAAACCCTTGGTGTTTAGTATGTGTTTTGGTGAAAAGTATATTTGATTAATGATGTTTTTATATATTGTTGACATAATGTAAATTGTATTGAAATCCTTTAGGGTTACCCATGTATTTTATGTTAAGGTAATTATGGGTAACTATTTTAAAGGGTTATTGTATTTTGGAAACATAGGTTTCATCATATCTATAAGAATGAGATTAAAAAATTGATTTCATGATGAAGTGATGAAAATTATTTTGAAGAAGATAAAAATATTGTGAACGTAGTGCAAAATATTTTTTAATAGTTTTATTATTAGTTAGTTATGGAATGATTTTAGTTAAAATTAGGGTTTTATTGATGAGGATTCAGTGATTTCTATAGTATTTCTTCATATGATGTTTTATTCATATTCGGTATTATATTAACCGTTGATAAAAAAATTAGTAACAGATATGAACATAATAAACACCATAGCATATATTTGTGGATATTGTGATCAGTTAGATGTTGAATATAGTGATTCAAGAACAAAACATTTATTAAGATCCTAATAATGCTCATAAAAGAAAAAAAACATGCGTATAGAATGTGAATAATTATAGAAAGTAAATTTTATCATATTTTCTTTATAAATGGAACAAGAATTTCTCAATCTCAATAAAATTAAAGATAAATCCATCAAGTATTATGTGGAAAGTAACAATCATCTTCTAATGTATATTTTTGGAAACTCGATAATAATTATGAAACATATAGAGGTACATTCAAAATAATTTCCATGTCCTTACCAATAAATTTATGTTTACAAAAAAACCATATCAAATTTTATAAAATTTTACGATAAAACCATTTTGAGAGAATTAAATTAAAATTTATGGGGTGTAATTTTAACAAGATTTGGAGAATGTGAGACCATGTTATTTTAAAATATTATTATCTGTTAAATAGTACTATGTTATATAATGTGTACCACACACAACATCGAGCTTAAATGAATATATATATACTATAGAAATATCATTATTTAAATATTACTGTTAAAACATATCCATTGGTTCGATGGTTGTAAATAGGAATAACTGTATTATGATATATATATACATATAATGTTTTTTCTTAATAAAATGAAAATAATCATGAATTTATTATTAATTTTTCTAAAATAAAGATAACATATTTTGTAAGAAAAATATATATTTTGCTTAAAACTATATTTATGTGTGAAATGTATTTTTATATAAATAGAATAAATTAATCACAATTGGCCAATGACTCTAATTAAATGAGTAGAATATATTTCAAATTAATGTAATTAACAATCATTTAGTTTTGTTTATTAGGAAATAAGTTTGTGTAAGTTCATTTTATTCGTAATAAAACACATTTTATAAAAAATAGTTTTAATTGCATATTCTGTGAGGAGAAAATAATATATTTTTACCAATTTTGAAAATTTTATTTTATAAAATTAAAATCATTTTTTATATCTTATAAAAATTATCTTTGTGGAAAAAAATTTAAATTTACTGAAAATGATGTTTTTTGGTTAATAATGACGATTAGGAATTTTCAAATACAGTCATTTCTTTAAAATTAGTAATTTAAAAGAAACATTATGTATTCGATTTGGAATTAAATTTACATAATACACATGTAATTATAAACAATCTAATTAATAACCTTATTATATTTTATTTTGGTATAGGTTCATTTTTTGACTTAAAATACATTTTTATAAAAAAAAAACCATTTTCCGTTTAATTTTCCACATTTATGTTAAAATTAATTTGAGCTAGTTATATAAATTGAATTTTGAGAAATTTATTCTATGTTTTTACATATATGTTTCAAATTTTTAAATATGTTTTTTTATTTTGTTTAGTATGAATAGTAACTATGGAAAAAAAATTTCACCTCTATAAGGGAATAATGATTAAAAATTTGCAAAAATTGTGGGATAAGACTACAAAATCACCCTAAAATAGTAATTTAAAACATTTTATTAGGTTAATCTGAAAAATAATGTACTATATTAAAAATTATTGAAATTATATTCCACTATATTGTGATTATGACCTATATATTATTTTAAGTAGAGTAATTAGAAAATATCACTCTCACTCATTTATTATGTTTTAATGATTTAGATATATATAAAAATATTATATAAATCAATATAGATGATATATTTTATAAAAAAACTAAAATAATTATATAAATTTATTCTTAATTTTTATAGTTGTAATAATTACCTTGACCTTTTATTCAACACTAACAAAATTCTTGTCCAGGTAGTAGAAAAATCATTGGAAATAATTTTAAAAATAATAAAATTGATATTTGTTTGATTAATTGTGGTAATAAATTAATTTAATAGGTAATTATGATGTATAATTATTATTTTTTTAATTCAAAATACATTATAATATTAATGTATTTAAAGTCGAATTAAATTAATAGTCCCAAAAATGTTTTTAAGGATATTTTATGATAAGAAATTTTTTGTAAAATTATTTTCAAATAAAATAGATTTTGAAATATCACAAGTTGGATATGTTATAGTCAAATATATCATTTGAAAAACATTTTTGATCTACTTTCCAAAAATAATTAAGTTTATAACACATAATTAGTGAAAAATGGGTTACCACAACTAATGATAAAGAGGGTTAAAGAGGGGATTAAACAAAAATCTAGGTTTTATAATGAATCATAATGCTATACAAAATTTAATATTACAAGGGATTTCAACCATATCATGTAAAATCTTTTACCCTTGGAACATTTTTTCTACCACACAGGATTATGATATTTATTATATTATTAAGTTCTTAGCATTTAAAATTTTACAACTCCCTCACTTTTAAAAGGAAACCACCAATCCTCTATTAAATTATATGGGTTCCTATTTTCATAAAATATCAACACAAGTTTCCTTATGGAGAGATCTAAGGAGGGCTATTAAAAAGGAGGAATAACTCTTAACTGATTTCTATCTTTTTATTTATTATTTTAACTAATTAAATTTTGTTTTAAACATGATTATATATGAATAAAAATATATTTTGTATATTTATATGTTATTATTTTCATATCACAACCTTTATTAATTTCCTTTTCCATTATATGATAAATTTAAACATCGCTCATTTCTATGTATATATAACATCCTCTACAAATAGTTGTGTTTCATTTTTTGTCACCACCTTACAATGATGGTTATTATGACATAATTAAAGAATATATATGATATTTATGAAATAATTTTTATTCCACAATGATAATATATTATTTAACTTCTTACCCTTCCATCTATTAAAAATTTATAATGTTACTCACGTATATATGTTAACTACCACCTTCATAATGAGATGTGATTCATTTCATGTATTCCATTATTAAAAATTTTAAAATATTATTTAATTTATAATAATAATAATTTTATTGTTAATATTCTTGTGATTATTTAACCATAAAAACTTTTACCATGTTCAACCTACTAATGTTTTTTTGGAATTATGAACCGTACATCCTCAAAACATATGACCTACCCTTCATAGATTTATTAACTAAATTATCCCTGATAATAAATTAAATTTAATAAAAATTTATAATTGATTAAATAATAAAAATGTTATTAAACAATTATAAAATTAATATAATTTTATTATATAAGGGATAAAGTTTGAAAATTTTGAGTCGGACTCTAGTAAACAGTTTCTTAACTCACTTTTGTTCATGTGAGACATATATTATATTTGTAATGTATTTAATTTTTATTGTGTTTATATTGGCCCTCTGATATTTTATATCAGGAATATATTTATTTTTATGGTATTTAATGTTTCCTTTAATGTTATTCATTTCAAAAGTTTTATGATTCAAAATTTAAAAAATTGGTAAGGGTTTATTTCACAATCTAATCATTATCTGATATAGTTTATGTTTATGTTTCAATTGATGGAATTAAATGATATTTTTCTCTTAAAAAATTATTTTATTCCTCTACGCATATTTATGTAAATTAATTTATTTTCATTCATTTTCTACTCTATAAGTACTAAAATGTTTGAAATAACATTTTTATGAAAAAATGATTCTGTTTCTCTATTCGATCAGCAATGTTTTTCATCCATATCTAAATTTATTTAAATTTTTATGAATATTTTTTTATATTAATTAATTATTTATTAAATATTTTTTTTATCCATATTTTAGTTTCTATAATTTGGTTTATAAGGAATAATATTTTCAGTTGCAAAATGAGGTGAATTTTACTGATGGTTTGAAAAAAATAATTATTCTAATTCTTACCACAAGAAGGGAGTTTCCCTCCATTATTATAATTAATTTAATTAAAAGTTAATTTAATATATTCCATGGTAATATTCAAAGAATAAATCATAATATTCAGTGAATTCATAGATTTTAAATAAGTGGTTTCAAAATGAAAGGGGAATTTTACTAAATAAATTTTCCGATAATATTACAATCTATTTCAATCTATGTTAACCTCTATTGATGAATCATACATTTTATAAAGGATATAATATATTTATACTATCCACCATATTAATATGGATAGATTATGATCATGTTTCTTTTATGATTGAATCAGGAAATATTTGCATTTCACATGAATATTTTAGTATATAATTTTTTTATTCTGTATTGATTTTTTATTCCTCCCATTCTTGTAATTGATGAATTAGACCATGTACGTGATGGGTGGGGACCATTACAACCCCACTATTAAAATAGTGGTCTCATGGGACAAAATATCATATATATTTGGTGTATTTATACCCAATTTTTTATGATTTCTTGGAACGAGGCCATGATAGTATGATTATGATGTATGCCTTTATTCATCCATTATTATGAAATCTGTTATTGGTAACCATGTTATTTTTTAGATTTATATGTCATCCATGGGTATATTCTATTTTGAAGAGGTTATTTATATAGTGTATTTATTTATTATCTCTTCCACATTTTTCTGGGTTTACTTATTCTATGATATATTATTTGGTACTCTTTCCCTTACTATTAATTTTATCTAACCATTGTTTCTATAAAACCCAAAACCGAAAATATCATTGAAATGTAAGAAAGGGGAATTTTTATAAACCTAGTAATTATGGGTTTAATAGGTTATGGGAATGAAAATAACTAGGACCTTCCCATTTCAAACAAATTTTAGTTCTTCCTCTCGGTTGATCATTTTTTAGAGTTGACATAGAGCATTATATTCAACAATTACTTTAGTATTCTAAATATTTACATAAAAATATTCATTTTGGAATTTCTTTCTATCCAAAAATAAAAACATTTGGATCATAAATCCTATTTGATTTTAAACACAACTTTTAAACTTCTTTAACCAATCAAAATTTTGTGTTTTACATGATATAAAATAAACATAACTCATATGAGTTTTCATAAAGCAACATGTTCTACACATGATGTGTGAATATGATGTGATTAAACAAAATTTATAAATGTTATTTTTTATCCCATTGGCAAGAAAACTACTGTCTAGACATCAATAAAACACTCTTGGGTGTAATTTTTCCAAATAAACAATAAGAAACACACAACAAAACTCTTCCTGCAACATTAAAATTGTGCATCCATATGTTGGAATACCATGTCTAATTTAACAAAAAAATTAAATAAAAAAAATAAGGTATGGAAAATCATAGACGTCCAAGTAATGTAAAAAACATAAAAAGTAAAAAATTAGACTGAATAATATCCCATGTATAAAAACATGTTTGAATTTTCCATCATACGTGATAGAAAATAAATAATGAATATCCCAAAATACCCAAATAATGATAACCTTGTAACCCATGAACACAATATTATAACATCACCAAAAAAACCCACTCTATTATTAGATATATAAATAGAATTTATAGAATAAAAATTCCTAAAAACCTAAACCTAAATTTTCAAAAGTCACTTAGTTTATAGACACTTTGTGGTATAAGATGGGTGTGATAAAATTTTTACACTAGGATAACACCAATTAATTTATTTATGAAATAATTTTCATAATCCATTACAAAAATTCAATTGTGAAATATATTTCATGATGATAATATCAATTTATATTTAAGTAAAAAACAAATTAAGTAAAGCCCAACATTCCTATTTAAAAGCGCAACTAATAAGGTTCTTTAAAGGAACCAGCTCTAAGAAATTTACTTAATTTCATTTTTAAATAGATCATGAAATATATTTTTAAAATATATATAAATTTATAATTTTATATAAATAGTTTCTATGTCAAATAAACATCCATAAACCTTGAGAACTTTGTTTTAATTTGATGAAAATAAAAAATAAAACTAAATAAAAATATAGACATTAAGAAATACCAAAAATAATAAAAACATAACATACTATATAAAAATAAATAAAATATAAAATTAAAATAACCAAAAATAAAATCCACCTTTATAAAATAAACATAAATAAATTCAAACAAAAATAACAACAATTCAATAAACAAAAGATATCCAAAATCACAGGGGCATCCATAGAGAACTATGGTCAAGGTACCCAAAGATCTCCATACATTATTTTGACTCTAAAATGATATTTAACTACACGTATGGGCTAATAATAAGGAAATTTAATGGTCCAATGTAATAGTGTCATCCAAATAATAGACCCTTAACTATATCACAAGCCACTAAGTATATCATGTCTTACTTAGGTGGAGTGGTGATGCCCCTTTGATGGAACAATAACCAAATCCATGTCATACAAGGTTTTAGTTAGGGTGGCATAATATAACACTAGTGACAGTTTTGATATGTCTTGATTTACATTTCATAAATTTATATTTAATTATATGAGGCTCCAATGATTACTTATACTGAGGTGTGTACTAATCTTAAAATCAATTACATAAAACATCAATGAAAAATAAATAAAACATCTCTCAGATTCTCTATAAAAATACATTGAATAATGAAATACCTTCACACCAAAACCAAACACATTCTTTATAATCATAAAACATAAATATATAAATATGAAATAAGGGAATCAATCAAAAAAACTTTTCATAAAATTACAACTAGGCCTTTGATACCTCCCTGATAACTAAAATTTGAAATTCCTTTAATGTTTTTCTAAATGATACTTTGATGTTTAACATGATATTAAGATGTAAACTGTTACTTTGAAAACCAAACAACCATCAAATAATAAAAAGAAACTATTTTAGAAATAAATGAACTATAATTCTAAGATAATCATATTCAATGCAGATAAATGGAACCCAAATATCATATAAGATGTGATAACAGATGCAAAAAATCATACCACTGTAAGAACCCTAATTTTAATTTTAGTTATGGATCATTATTTTGGATTATTTTTTAGGAAAATGGAAGAAATGGGAAATTTTCTAAGTACACACTGTGTACTTTTGAGTACATGTCGTGTCCCTGATTCATGTGTGTAGATGTTTAACAATAGAGTAAATGGTCGTGTATGTGACCTGCAAGACCACCTAAAGTAGGGTCCAGTTGAGGCTAGTACACATCATGTACATTAAATGAACATGCTATGTACTTTCCTTTTTAGTTTATGATTTTAAGCTAGGGAACATGTCATATCTAGAAAAAACTTCTTCTCCCCTCGGTTCGTACATTAGAGCGATGAACATCCGAAGAACTTAGATCTCCACCCAGTTCTTCGTTTGAGCTCTAATTGAGATGCATCTATGTGCATTGGATTCCCACTGATGATTTATCTCTTTCCTTGGAGCCTTTATTCCTAATTCCTCCTCCCTCATGAGTTATTAAGTGTTGATCATTTTTACCATTTTTGTAGATCTACGTCATTCGAGGCCGATTCAAGGGATGGCGTTCAATAGTGTTTACCATTCAACATCAAGGTAGGTGGTTTGGGATTTTAGTTGATTTTATTTGGATTATATATGCTCAAATATCCTAATACCAATGTTTGGATTATTGAGTATTTTTGGAATTTGACCCTGACTAATACCTACTATGGTTTTTTTGATTAAGGGTGATTACTTATGCATAAGGTTTTATACCTTGTTATGGGACACCTCCTGGGTGCCTTCCCCTGATTGACTGTTTATGGTTGTTTATCATAGGTTGACTATGAGGCATACCTTGTTTACATTCCATGACATATTAAGGATGCAGTTGATTGATTTTATGAATTTCATGTATTATTCTTGATAATGTTCACCATGTAGAAGTTATAGATTACATGTTCTACCTTGTTATGATATGCACTCTATTTCTCCAATGGACTGTGAGAGTATTTTACTATGAAAGGTATAGGGGTTTCCATGTTTATTACACTGGACCGTGAGAAACTTGGTGTAGACATTGACCCAAGGGTATTCACTATGAGAGATAACAAGAGGTTGTTTATGATTATTTATTCTATGTGGAACCAAGGCGTATTGGCTATGAGATTTACATAGAGGTCATTTATAATTTATTGATGTGATATTGACCCAGGGGTATTGAGCATGAGAGTTTCCCTGGTGGTCATTTGTATATGATTATTGATATTCTAAACCAAAGGGGTTAGACTATGAGAGATTTCCTAGAGGGTTATTATGAATAATTGAATAATTGTGAGGAGTCTACCAAGCTAAACCACAAGCATGGACTCAGTCTTAATTGGTTGTTTAGATGGTCATCAGAGATGTATTTTGGTACTATTATATAGAGGGATACCAAGCATTGGCTAAATCCCGAGTTTAATTTATTAAATGGATTGAACAATTAATAAATTTAAATGAATGTAATTAGAAACTGTAGAATTTATTACCTTCGAGTACTTCCTTCTTTATTGCTTCATTTTTCCATGTTTCCTACTATATATATATTCAATGATAGTTGGGAACATATCTTTTGTTTTTTACCTATTGGGATTCGTCTTAGAGATTTTTTGGGTCATTCATTGGACCCAAACAGATTATATCGTTGTCAGTATAAATAAGGTCAATCTCTCATCTTCATCAGGCACTTGATTTATATTGGTGCTATAGATAATGGGACCAAGATAAGGATTTTTATGCTTTTGGAGTTTACTAATATTCTGTATATTGTTTTAGTATTTTATATCCATCATTGTGGCTTGTTTGGATACTTTAATAGACACTTGTGACATGCAACATTATTATATATGCTTCATTTGTTTGATTAATATTGGTCTTCTGTTGTTTCTACTATTGTATGGTGTTACTGCTTCCTCTATTGTTTACTATTTTTTTCTGTTGTGTATAATTTTTCAATGAGGGAATAGTTTCCCCATTATAAGACCTTGGCCCTCACAAATATTTGGCAGCCCCAGGGGTTTGGGGAAATGCACTTGAGGTCTTGTGGACAATTGGGTTCAAGGCACTTTGGGGTTACACCTAGGTCCAGGGTGTTACAAAGTGGTATATGAGGAGTTCTTTTCTTATTTTTATTACTATTGGAGACTATAAATAGGCATAATAAGGAATGGGTAGTTGATAATAAGCTATTCCTAGGAGTAGCTAACCCGTGTATAATAAATATCCAATTTACCTCAAATAGGGCAATTTTTCTATTTTCTCAAATGAAACAGTTTATTTGATTTGACTGTTGGGTGAAACACTTTTTTTGTGTGGTTTTAATTTATATCATTATTATTCTATTTATGTTGCAACCCGATGAGATGAGGGTAATTCATATCATGCGTCATATAGGCACTTGATAGAGATCACATGCCATTAATTCTTGTCATTCCATTTAGGGTGAATTAATGATCTCATGCTATTGTGATAGATGTTATGCTACATATCAATGTTGTTGTGACAGATGTCATGATATAATACATACTTTTTTGATAGGGTATTGGAATATGCAACGATTCATTTGGATGGAAGCAATTATTTTTCCCCTAAGGTGTTTTGAGCCATCTTGGTTCGATATTTGGTGGATCATGTTTGAAATTAATAGAATTTGGTCCAGTAAGAATATTAATAAGGACACCAAACATTGATTTGTGGGAGAATGGTCACTCATGGGTCAGAATTTGTCATGACTTTGAAAATATTTGATGTTTTTAAAAGTTCTATAGAAATTTCAGAGGATTACTATTTGGAAACCCAGACAACACGGCGTTTGGTGTTATGATTACACTCCATGCATTCTTCTATTCTGGAATAACTGAATTTTTTTAAGTACACCTCATGTGTTGGGAGTAACCGTCATGTAGTGCCTAACCATGTGACTGACTATGTGGCCAGAGACACGGGGTTGGGAAAATTTTGGTATAACATGTCATGTCATGATTGTACACACTATGTTGAAAGAAACATTGCATCGAACTATGTGACCAACGACATGAATGGATGGGATATAAGTGGTACACACTGTGTTTAGGTTGAACATGACATGTTGTGTTACCCGGGAGAGAACCGTGTAGTTCTATCCTTGTTGAAGTAATTGGGAAAGATGGAAGATTCAAGTACATGTCATGTCTCAGTATGAACATGTCGTGTGTAAGGGTGTTACACGACCAAGATTGGTAGAGGAACACACCATGTTAAAATCATAATGGAACTCTCCATGTAGAGTTCATTGAGGATGTATATCTCTATTATGTATACCTTGAATGATTAATTTTTAATGTTCTTCTCTTGCACTTCTTTGTTGTTGTCCTGCATAATCGTGAACTGAGGTGTGCACTTGAACTTGCATATTCAGGCTACCAAGATATCTTGCAATTGCACACCAGATACCGGGAAATGATTAGACACTAAAAATGGTAGATAATGGACTACCAGCAGATCCTCGCATTGTGCCCATTTTGGCACCAAATGTTATACCAGACGCAGGTGTTGATGCATATTTGTGTGAAGACTTTATAAGGATGATACATTCATTTCATGGAGCGTCGCATCCTGCCTCGACTATGGAAGAGTTGATACGGGTGTTCCAACATCAGCATCATCCCACATTCTCATAGGATGGATAACCACATGATGAAGAGTCACGGTTGGTGGTCATTCTTTCACTACTGCAAATGTGGCCTTTAAAACCACTAGAAAAGACCAGTTATAGTGCTAAAACAAGATATATTAATCGAGACACAGATAAAAGGGTGTTCTTTTTATCAGCGATGATAAATTGGTCCTTTATCAGCACTATTTTTAGCACTGATAAAATATAAAAAAAATTATAAGAAATAAAAAAATATTTATGCAATTCAGGGATAGGCATTCAACATCGCTTGAATCCCCCCCTTAAATCCCCCCCCCCAATGCGCGCCCCAAATGCCACCCAACCACTCTTTAACATCTCCCCCACCAACCCTTTAATTGTGCTAGCTGCAATTCCACCCTCGCGCACGACCTATTTCCCACTATGTTTTAACCCGTGACCTCTTGCCTACGCACCAAATCCTTTACCACTCCACAATATTGCTTTTCTCTCCATTTAATAATATATGTATTTATTTATTTATATTATCTCGTATATTAATATATATATATATATATATTATCATATATATATCTGTGTTAATATATATATATATACTTATATTAATATATATATATATATATGTATATATATAGTTACATTTATATATTTATGTATTTATATATTTATTCGTATATCAATATATATTTATATCTATTTAATTATTTCTATTTATATTTTTTATTCATATATTTATTAGTATATTAATATATATTTATAAGATCAGTTTTAAATGCATTTATAAAATATACTTCTTTGTGTGTGTTTATAAATAAATTATTACATATATAAAACGTATACACATATTTATATTAAATGTATATCTGTAAGAATAATTATAAATATTTATATATATTTACAAATATTATATATTAATAAGTATATACATATGTTTATAATATATAGATAATATATATCAGTTTGTCCAGAGAGACAAACACAAATATATATATACACGTACACATTATATGGGTATATAAATATTCATATATTTGTATTTTAAATAAAATGGATATTAGTTCTTCATTTAGATAAGGCTTATATATTGAGAAATATATTTTATATTTAAATATGTTTAATTATTTATTTATAAAATTAAATTTTTATGTGAGAATATATATAATATATGTATATATTGTTATATATTTGATTACAAAAACAATAAATTATGAAAAATTAAAAAATTTCAAATCAATAATATGAAAATGAATGTAATCCCTTGAAATAAATTTATTACCCACTCAAAAAGGGCAAAAACACCCACTTAAAGGAGGTTAAAATTCCATTGAATGTAAAACAAATTGGGTATCCTAACTAAAAATTTGGTACTGGAGGCCTTTAATGTCCTTTTTGGCCTAAAAAATGTGATAGAAGGGTCCCTTGGGTTGTTAGTGCTTAGAGATCGTACGGGCTTCGATTTGATATATTGTAGAATTCAAACAGGCACTCGGATCAAATATATGGTCGTTTGATGTTTTAATTGCATTTTTAACTTTTTTTAGATATTTTATTAGTTTTTTGTTTTTTGTTTCTTTAAATTGATATTAATTATTGTTAGTCGATAATAATCAGAAAATTGTTAATTAATAATTTTTAGGATATTTTATAAGTCATTTTCACTACATATCTTATATATTATGGGAAAATATTCATTATACATATCTAAAACATACTTAAAAAATATATATTATATTTTTTATCAATATAATTATACTTTTATATTTATATATCAATATATTATTTTTTGTGAAATATTTTTTTTTGAAATATAGACTTTCTTAGTGCTACGGAAAAAAATGTCCAAAACCCCCTATCAGTGCTACTAAAAAAAGCACTAATAAGCGGGGTACCTTTATCAGCGCTAAAAAAGAACATATAAAGGGGAAATTTTAACAACGTTTTTTTGAATTTATAAAACTACGCTTTATTTTTTCATTTTTTATCAATGATAAAGGACCCCCCCTTTATCAGTGCTTTTTTTAGTGTAGTTAAAGGGTAGACTACGGAAAACCAGTTTTGTGGTAGGGTTTCCATCTTTGAGAATCTGGAGACGCCTCCAGAGCGGAGGGTGAAGCTCACAACATACATACAACATGATTCTTCCAAAAGATGGTGGGATGTTGAATAATAAGTGGGATGTGATTAGGATATGGCTTGGGAAGAGTTTCAGAGGACTTTTTATTACTACTTCTATCCGGAGATGTTAAGGGTCGATCATGCTCGAGACTTCATGAACTTAGAGTAAGGAGATCTTTCATGAATGGATTACATATCACGTTTCACAGAGCATCAGTGCGTCACACCTTTTTTGGGTGATGAAAATTTATCCTTGGCTTGGATATTTGAGGATGGTCTCAGGTATGACATACGATCGAAGGTGAATGTTTTCAGGCTATTCCGGTGATGGCTATAGTGATCCAGACACTAATTATCGAGCACAATATGAGGGAGTTGGGAGCTGCAAGCTAGGGAAACATAGCATCTAGGGCTCATAATCCTTCATTTGATAGTTATAAGAGCTGCATGGAGCCTTCATGTGGTGATTCCAGTAGAATCAATGTTTCTACCGGTATCTAAGTGAGGGGATACTAGTGCAGAAAGAGTGGGAACATGAGACCGTAGTGCCTGAGAGACCTAGTTGAGTTCTGATCGTGAGACAAAATGGGTCATCTTTGGCGTTTTTGTGGGTTTCTCTCACCAACAACTAGTGAGAGGGGATCTGTTATGACTCCACAATTAAGAGAAAGACCAGAAGTTTCTCCTCAATCAGGTAACTGAAATTCGTCAGGATGTTTAGGCCGAGGAGATGGTCGTGAATGTGATAGCCATATAGCATGCATTCAGCAAAAGCAGGGTGGATAAACTAAGGGAATAAGGAAGGGTCGTAGGGCAGCAGTATAGGTGACAATTTTGTAGTGGAGTAAACCCAGTAAGAGCAGGATCCCAGACTCTCTACAGTTAGAGGTACGATTCTTGTCGCCTCAGTTTTAGCTACTTCTTTTTTTGATACAGGGGCATCCCATTGTTCTATATCTGTTTCCACTGTGGGAAGCCTTGGGCTCTGTATCTTTATTTCTGAGGATATTATGATGTTGGACACTCCGTTATAGATTAGGACGACTAGTGTATTTGAGTTCATGGAGTTCCCCCTTGATGTTGGTGGGTGTCACTTATTATGGGAACTCTATGTATTAGAGATGAAAAGCTTTGATGTCATTCTCAAAATGGACTGCTTGATCTCCTTTCAATCCTTTTTCACTTCTATCACCATAGTGTGAGTTTCACATCACCCAAGGGTGGTTATTTTCTACACAAGGGCGAATGGGATGTCCTTGCAAGAAGAGCTGGACCTGATCATCATGGGATGTGAAGAATAACATCCCATATTGCTAGTTTATATCTTGATGAATAAAGGAATTCACAGATGGACTTTCCATCAATGGTGGATCTTATAATATATGTATTTCCAAAAGACTTTTTAGGTTTACCTCTAGAGCGTGAGGTATATTTCTCTATTGATGTTGCGCTGGGATTGGCACCAATGTCCATTCCACCTTATAGGATGGCTACACAAGAGTTACAGAAACTCAAGATGCAGTTAAAGGAGTTGTAGGCGAAGGGTTTCATCTGACCCAATACTTCTCCTTGGAGTTCGTCTACCCTGTTAGAGAAGTAGGTGAACAGTACCCTTATACATTTTATGGATTATTGGAAGTTGAACCTATTGACGGCCAAGAACCTATATCCCTTGCCGAGGATTGATGATCTTTTTGATTCATTTTTGAGGAGCCTGAGTTTTCTAGAAGATTTACTAGAGAAATGGTTATCATCAGTTGCATGTTAGGCCGTCAGATATACATCTCACAGCCATTTAGAGTAGGTATGTTCTATACAAGTATTTTGTTATGTCGCTTGGTCTCACTAATGCACCGGTAGTTTTCATGGCACTGATGAACCGAGTATTTAATCCTTTATTGGATTATTTTGTGGTAGTCTCCATGGAAGATATCTTGGGGTACTCTCACCCTCAACACGACCATTCCACCCATATTGAAATAATATTAAGTACACTAAGAGAGCATCAGTAATATTCTATGATCACAAAATTCCAAATTTGAATGGACTAGATTCACATATTGGGTCTTGTTATCATAGATATTGGACTATTAGTAGACCCAGAAAAAGTGAGAGCAGTAGTTTCATGGGAGAAACCAAAGAACATCATTGAGGTATGATATTTTCCCAGGATTTATGGTTACAGAATGTGCTTTATATATGACTTTTAGTTCTTTAAAGTGTCACTGATGGGCCTGACTAAGAATGGTAAGAAGTACATGTGGAGAAGATTCCTGTGATTTATCCTCCCAGAAGCTGAAATAATGATTTACTTAAGCACCGATACTGATTCTTTCAGTGTTAGGAAATAGTTACACTATTTTCTGTGATGCAGCAGTTATTGGGCTGGGGGCAATGATTATATGAAGGGAAGTATTCATCTCGTATGGGTCTCAGTAGGTAAGGCCACATGAAATGAATTACCCATCATACGATCTCTAGTTATCTGTATTTGTGCATTATATACGCTATTAGAGACATTATCTTGTGGGATATAATTTTTCGGTATGCACTGACCAGAAATCCTCAAGTATATCTTTACTCGATGTGATCTAAATTTGAGATAGAAATGGTGCGTTGAGTACCTTTAGTATTTTAACATTGTGCTTCCATCAATTCCTGGGAATGGAAATCTAGTGAAAGATGTGTTGAGCAGAAGGACTTATATTCTGGCAGTTCAGGAAGACAGTAATGAGTTGTATCTTATGGAAATTTTTTCTGAGATGCATTTCTTGGTGCACAGTAGATAGGGGCAGATGTTTCTTCTTCTATCAAAATTACCTCTACTATTTTTGATCAAGTGCGAATTTGGTAGCTATAAGATTCTAAAATCCTATTCTCATTGGAGAGTGTGTCAGGCGATGATCCTACTCTTAGGTGGACCATAGGTGACGATGAGGTCTTGCGTTATCATGGGTGTGTATGGGTGTCAACATACATAGGTTAGGAGTTCATGCATGATTTTCATTCCTTATAATGTGTAGTTCATCCCAGTATCACTATGATGTATCGAGATCTACAATGTCAGTATTCGTGGCCAGGTATGTTGATGGGTGTACCACGTTTTGTTAGGAGATGTTCCACCTATCAACAGGTGAATGTGGAGCATCAGTTAATGGATGTGTGTTTTTAGCAGTTACCCATTCTGAGTGGAAGTGGAATGATGTCGTAATGGTTATCATGACAGGTTTATCTAGGTCTACATGAGGGAATGATTCAGTTTGGGTTGTTGTTGATAGGATTATTAAGGTTTAACACTTCATGGCTATTAAAGAAACCTTCAGTGTTGATGAGCTAGGAAGGTTGTACATCCATTAGATTTTACTTTTTCATAGGGTTTAACACTATATCATTTCATATAGGGATGCTCAATTTACTTATCGTGTCTGGAAGGGACTATAGAGATCTTTGGGTACACATGTACTTCTGAGTATGTCATACCATCCCTAGACAGATGGCATGCCTGAGCGCACGATTTAGGTTTTTGAGGACATGCTTCGATCATGCGTCCTATATTTTGGGGGATCATGGGAGAGACACATACCCCTAGCAGAGTTTAACTACAATAACATCTTTTAGGAAACAATTCATATGGAATCTTATGAGTCTTTGTATGGTAGGCCATACCGATCACCCCTATGTTGGCTAGAGGTAGGAGAGATATCTATGTCGGGACCTCATCTTGTATAGGTGACCACTGAGTATGTGGAGTTGATTCAGAATAGGATGCTACTACAAAATCTAACAAAAACTCTTTTGTTGATCAAAGGAGATGACCTCTATAGTTCGAGGTCGGAGATCATATTTTCTTACATTTCACACCGAGCTTGGGACACATGAGGATTCAGAGACAAGAGACGCTTTCACTTAGATATGTCGGGCCGTTTGAGGTTTTGGAGGAGTCGGGGCAATTGTTTTTTCATTTCAGTTACCTCATAGGTATGGGCTATGCATGATGGTTTTGAAATTTCTCAGCTACAAAAGTACTTTTAAGACGTTTTTCATGGTTTCCAACATGATGAGGTTGAGTTGAGGTGGATTCATCCTTCAAGAATCAATATATTCATATTTTGGATTGCATAATGAAAGTACTTTATGGATGCTCTGTTCCTCGTGTATGGGTGTTATGGCTGTACAAGTGAGTACATGATGTGTCTAGGGAGATGGAGGCTAATGTATGATCCTAGTGTCCAGAGTTGTTTGAATTTTCTTCATACCAACACTTGGAAGGTAAATTCAGGGATGAATTGATTTAAGGGGTGAAGTTTGTTAGAACCGAGATCTTCATTTTTTTGTATCGATCTTTATTTGTTTTTATCTGTGAGGAAAAATGACAAAATTGGAAATTATCTAAGTACACATCACGTACTTTTCAATACATGTTGTGTACCCGGTTTCAGCATGTAACTGTGTACTAGCCGTTTAATGGCTGAATACATGGCCGTGTAGGTGACCTAGAAGACCACCTAAAGAAGGGGTCGGTTGAGGCTAGTACATAGCGTGTACATTAAATGAATAATTTATGTAATTTTCCTTTTCATCTATGAGTCAGAGTAGGGTTGCATCTCACCTCTATAAAACACTTCTTCTCCCGTCGGTTCTTACTGGAGAGTAATGAACGGCCGAAGAACTTTGAGATCCTCCTAGTTCTCTGTCCGAGTTATGATTGAGACACCACCAAGTGCATTTCATTCTCATCGGTGAGTTATCTCTTTCCCTAAATACTTTCTTCCTAATTTCTTATCTCTCATGCATTATCGAGGGTTGATCATTTTTCCCATTTTCATAGACCTATGTCATTCTAAGCCAATTCAAGGGCTGACATTCAAGACTGTTCATCGTACAACATCAAAGATGGTGGTTTCTGCCATTCGTTGATTTTATTTGGAATATATATGCTTAATGCTTTGAATAACCATGTTTACAGAGTTGGGTATTTTTGGAATTTGACCTTGATTAATACCTTTTATGGGGTTTTTGTTTGATAAAGGGTGATTTATTATTCATAAGGTTTTATACCTTGTTATGGGACACCACAAGGATACATTCCCTGGAATTTAATATTTATGGATGTTTCACCTAGGTTTTCTTATGAGGCATACCTTATTCCGAGGCATAGAATTGTTTAGGATGGATTTGATGGATTATATGAATTTTTTGTATTATGCTTGATAATTTTCTCTACATAGATGTTATTGATTACATGTTTTTCCATGTTATGATATGTGGGTTGTTTTTCCAATGGACCATGGGAGCCTTGGACAAGGAAAACTATGGGGGTTTCCATGTTTATTATACAGAACCATGAGAGCCTTGGTGTAGACTTTGGCCCAAGGGTAATGACTATGAGAGCCACTCAAGAGGTCGTTTATGATTATTTATGCTATGTGGACCCGAGGGTATTAGTTGTGAGATAATCCCAGAGGTTGTCTATATTTTATTGATGCCATGTTGACCTAGGGATATTGATCATGAGATCTTCCCGAGTGGTCATTTGTATTTTATTAGTGCTATGTTAACCCAAAGGTGTTATACCATGAGATATATCCCATCGGGTGGTTGTTAATAATTGAATGATTGTGACGATTCTTCCAAGCCATAGAACAATGATGGAGTCCATCTTACTTGGTAGTTTAGATGGTCTTCTGAGGTGTCTATTGTTACAATTATACATGGGATATAGAACTTAGGCTAGATCTAGAGGTTGCATTATTCAATGTATTGAATAATTAATAAATTTAAATAAATTTAATTAGAAGATTTAGGATTTCTTACTTTTTAATACTTCATTGTTTATTGCTTAATTTCTGCATATTTCTTTCTATATATATATATTCACTGAAAGTTATAAATTGATATTTTTCTGGTTTCCAACTAGGATTCATCTCAAAACCTGTTTGGGTCATTCTTTGGAAAGAAACAAATTATATGGTTGCAGGTGTAGTTTAAGGAAAGCACCCTTTTTCATCGGGTACTTGATTGTTGTTGGAGCTGGAGATCATGGGACCAAGCTAAGGCTTGTGAGGGTTTTGGAGTTTACTAATTTTCTATACTTGGGTTTAGTATTTTATTTCCATCATTGTGACTTGTTTGGATTCTTTCCTAGACACATGTGACATGCATCAATTATATATATTCTCCCATTGTGTTATTACTATCATCCATTTTCTTACTTCTGTATTATGGTGTTACTGCTCCTGCTGCTATTTACTATTTATTTTCTATTGTGTTTACTTTAACAATGAGGTCCTTTATTTACCAATTATCAGACCTTGTCCCTCACTACTAGTCGGCAGCTTCTGGAGTTTGTGGAAATGCACTTAAGGTCATGTGACCAACCGAGTTCAGGGAAATTTTGTTTATAACCTCGGCCAGGGACATTACAACCACGATATAAGAACAATAATATGAAAAATAATAAAAAAAACTATTAAATAAGTCCTCTTTTTTTATTATTCTATTTATCTGGTGATTAAAACAAGGTTAAACGTTCTATTTCACTAAAAAAATGCACTCATTTTATAAGTACACAACCTTAAACATTATATAATCATGTTAATTCTACTAGAATTCTCTTTTATACATTCCCAATGATACGTTCAGTTTATAGTTTTAAATAATTATCTAATAATTCATTTATAAAAACCAACAATAATAAAAAGTAGTTAATACTAAAAAAATATCAATTTTTTATTATGTAAAATTTTCAAATAAAATTTAAATTGTTTTTAATGTAAATTCGTCACAACATTCATCTTAGATTATTATTTTCCTTTACCCATCCTTAAATCTTGTGAAAATATATTAAATCATGGGATTAGAGAAAAAAAATCCTCGTAAGTGAAGTAAAAATAATGAAATAAATTTTTAGTCTATGTATAATTATAATCCTATGAAATCATTTTTAGAAAGATATAATTCTCAACCTTTAAAGTTTCATATACTTGTTGAAATCATGAGATTTCCATAAAACAATGAAAATAGTAATAAAAAATATGAGTACCTTTGGGAACCATTTTTATACCATATATCCTTATTATTTTAAATTTTTTGGCAACCATATTATTTTTAACCCTCTGTGCTACCATACAATATAACCCACGTGACTACCTTATGATGTAACCGTCACAATAACACTTGCAATAATGATTATATTCAAATTCCTATAAAAAAATACCCAACGCATCGTAGGGATATCACAAACCCACAAATCATCATAAATAATTCCCAAGAAACATAACATAATCATTAAACAAGAATACATTCATCATAAAATTCATTCCCTGAGAAAAATCATGAATTAAAGGAATATTATAAAAATATAATGAAAAACCATTTTATTTGATAATAACCAAATAATATTGTAAAGAAAACATCAAAAAATTAAGGCTTCATGAATTAGGGAACGGCCTCTCTTATTTTATATATAAAAAAATTCCTTTTTATTTTTTTGATAATATAAATTAAAAGAAGATCTTTAAAGAAAAGTCTCTTACCTGATGTTTGAATTCCTTTAGAAGTGCTCAAAACTCATGTATAATAGTTTAAAGAGTGTTAATGATTTTTTAAAGATTATATTAATATTTATAATAACTCACATTATCTAATTAATACATATTTCCACACATATAATAATAATACATTGTTATTTCCATTATTTCAGGTTTGTTTCTTTCATTGTTTCCTATTTGGTTCATTTTGGATTTTCTTGTCAAATGGAAATAAAACATCATAATATAGAACATATATATATATAGGTCATTAAAAGCAATTATAAGTGAATTTAATCTTTTAATGAATGCATTAAATGGAAACAAAAACTTATCGTCCAAGGTGGTGGTGGATTGACACACCATGGGCATCGATTAAATTTTTATGAATAAACGGATAAAATAAGAAATTTTATGATTAATATACCAATAACACAACAAAGTTACAATATTTATCAAATACTCGAGTTATCATGAAACATTAGATAGCGAGTGGGTATATGGTAAAAGTGATAATTAATTTAAAAGAGAAGAAGAAGGGATTTACCTCTTGAATATTTTATCCTTGAAAACATCATTAAGACTCTTGGAATTATTCTTTTTATGATACCATAGACTCTAGAATTTGAAAAAAGATGAATATAATTGTATTTGGAAAAATATGGTCACAGTATATGGCTTAAGGTGGTAAAATTAAGTGAGATAATGATCCCTCTTTTATAATTGAGGTGTGGGGAAATTAAAATTTATATAAAGTATTAAAATATATTTGGTCTAACATAGGGATAAATATTTCCAAAATCCCTAAATTGATAATGGAAAATAAAATTTAGATAAAATTTTATCAAAATTTTCCTTATTCAAGATTTCTGTTATTTTTAAATTATTTAATAATATATTATATTCATAAAAATTGTTTTACCCATTTAAATACTATTTATAATTATGAATTTAAAAACAACATAAAATAAGGTCAAAATTTGAACCATTTTT
Organism: Viscum album; assembly: GCA_963277665.1. Lineage (NCBI taxonomy): Eukaryota > Viridiplantae > Streptophyta > Magnoliopsida > Santalales > Viscaceae > Viscum > Viscum album. The sequence goes on along the minus strand of OY728128.1, from coordinate 1,464,962,555 downwards.
TACTATATCATGTAAATTTCATATCTTTCAATAAAATTAATGTATAACCTTAAAAATATCATATGATATTTATTTTAATATTGTTAATATCATTTTTTTGTTTTGTTGATCAATAAAATTTTTACCAAATCAACATTATTAAATCCATTAAAGAACATATTTACTCCCTAAAAATTAAAAATAAATATTCCTAAAAATTAAATTTAATATATTTCAAAATAATATTTATTTATTAATATATATTCTGTAAAGCAATATATAAAAATATTATAAATTTTTTAAACTATATTGTGAACAACTTTAAACTCTTTTAAATTAAATATTATAAAGAATCTTAATCATATCCATGTCGATCCAAAATTTCATTAATTTAACACTTAGATATAAATGTTTGAGATATTATCAATTAATAATTTGTTTCCATGTTTTAGGGTCCTTTAACAATCCTTATAATTTTAATTAAAATTATTTTACGGATTTTTCTTTTACTTCCACAAGAACTGCATCAGCGTTTCATAACAATTAATGTTAATTATTTAAAATATATAAAATAAATCTAAAATAAAATCATAAAAATAAATTAATTAGGTTTAATATAATCTTTTTATATTAATTATTATATATATTTAATCAAATCCATGTCAAGAAAACTTCTTTAATTTGGTAATTCGACCTTTCTTTCTATTTTAAAGCATTACACATGCATTTGGATAAGACTCCTAATATATAACTCTAAAATTAGAAACCATAATAAAAAAACATAAATTATACATAATAATTAATAAATTAATCATGAAAAATATTTTTAGAAATCAATTATTTTCAATAAGAAATAAAATTTCACGTTTCCAATACTACACAGGCACTGTGTCAACACCAGTAATGATTTTTATAATTATCAAGAAAAATTATATATAATATATATTTTCTAAATTATTTTTTTAAAAAAATTATATTATTATACACTAATTTTGTTATTAAATAAGTTTAATAAAGTTTATATGATAACTATGACTTAGTCATGTCACAAAAAAACAGAATTTATTTTAAAAAGCTATATTTTTTACTGTTCACCAAAAATATAATTTTTTCATAAAATTATTAACATTTCACACTAACATAATTTTAATATGATGAATTCAAAAATGTAATTTTTTTATATTAAAATTCTATAATATTTAAATTATTCATTTAAATATAACAATATGTCTATATAGTTTTATAAAATTATTTATTTTAAAAATTACTTGACATAGTGAATTTTACTACTTAATTCAATAATACTAATATGAAAAAAAATTATAATATATTTACCTAGATGGATACATTATGTCACCCCTTAAAAATTGGGTCCTTTCAATTTATTAACTTATTAAACAAATTAGGAAACCTTTCCCTAATAACATTTTTATATTATCATGTGGCTTTAATAACCCTGTGGTTTCTCCACAAAACAATAACCTAGTGAATTACCTTGATATGAAATAATTTATCTCATAAATGAAGAATATCAATTGTCTTTTCCTCATAAGAAATTTTGTCCTCCAACTAAACTAATTCTAAGCTCAATACCTGAGATGAATATTGAACAATCATTCTTAACATCGAAACAAGGAGAACATTGTGTACCTAGGATAAACTCGGAGCCAAGAAAAGAGAGTAGAAAAATGGTCTAAATTTCTCTAGGATTTCAAAACATCCAATGATCCAAGAAGATATATTTCATTTATTATCAAAATGAATATCAGTTTTACATGGAGATATTTTAAGGAAAAAATGATCAACTACTTCAAAAAAAAGGATGTTCCACTTATTATCTAAATAAATTTTTGGCCTAATTTGAGCAACGCTCATGTGGTGTTATATCATCTTCACTTTTTCATCCACCTCCTCTACTAATTCTGGTCCTAAAAAATCATTTTCTTCAACTTCATTCCAAAATTATATAGTTCGACACTGCATTCTATATAATTATTCAAAAGGATCCATCTATATACTAGAATGAAAAATTTTATTATAAGAAAAATTAATAAAAGAAAGATGTTATTCCCAACATCCATGGTAATTAATTGAATAAGGTGGAATCATATCCTCTAATGTCTGCATTTTTCGCTCTGATGTACCATTAGACTAGGATTAAAAACTAGTGTTGAATATAAATTCAGTTCCAAATTACATCTAAAGGAATTTCAAAATGTTATAAGCGTGCTTGAGATCATGATCAGATACAATGGAGAGAGTAACTCCATGTAACCTTACTATCTCTTTAAGATGAAGTCAATAAACTGGATCTGGATATAAGGTATATCAAATAGAAATGAAATGTCCTTATTTCATTAGTCAATCAATAATGACCCAAATCACATTGTTATGTTAGGATGTCTTTGGTAGTCCCACAACCAAATCCATGGACATTTTTTTCCCATTTCCACTCTAGAACTAGAAAAGGATGAAGCGTCCCATTTGGTAGTTGTTTATTTTATTTAACATTTTGATAATAGAACCATTTCATGGTAAAATAATCAATATTTATATTCATTCCATCCCACCATTAATACTCCTAAAGTTCTATGTTCATATTAGTGCTGCCATGATTAACTGAAAATAAATAGCTATGAGATTCATAAAACAATTATTTCTTCACAGGGGAATCCCAAGTCACACAAAATATCCTTCCAATACACAATAGAATATCATTATCATCATTAAATTATAGAAATATACATTTTAACCAATTTTACCATTTTATGTAACTCAGATTCTTCCTTCTGAGCATGCTTAACCTTGTCTAACATAGACAATTACACTAAAACCTAAAAAAATCAATTTCTTGCACCTAGAACATCTTGTCCAAAATTCATCAAATCATTAATCAAAGGGTCATGTTTTACATGTAACATGGTTATTGGTGGATGATGTTTTTGAATCAAAGAATCTTATACTTTGTTATCTATTCATGTATGGTAATTGATCATGAAATCAAAATACTATATCAATTACATCCATTTTATAAGCCTCATGTTTAATTCCTTTTGAGTAAATATATACCTTAATCATTTATGATTGTTTATATTTCACAGCTTCATCCATTAAAATGATGTCTCCAAATTTTAAAATAAATAGCAACCACATTAAATTCTAAATCATGTATAGGATAATTTAACTCATGAGGTTTCAGTTGTCTTATACCATAAGAAATTACCTAATCAATATACATCAAAATTCAACCAGGTAACTTTAATAAAGCATCAATTTAGATGAAAAAATCACCATTTCCGGTAGGAAGGTCCAAAAGTAGAGTATTTACCAATATACTTTTCAGTTCCATAAAATAATCATCCCAATCCATTGTTTATCTAAATCTAAACCCTTTTTTGATAAATTATTGACAGAGATAGATAATTGTGAAATTATTTTTAAAACCATTTTTTAATATCCTAGTTATCCAAGAAAATGATAAATATCAGTAAAATTTTTTAGTTCTTACCCATTCCTCAACCACTTTTTTGGTGGGATTAACTGTTATTCCATATTTATTGACATTTTTCCAACGAAAAGAAGTATATTGTAACCAAAAATCACATTTTCTAAATTTCTCGTATAACTTCTCTTCATTCAGATATTTCTAAATAATACTTAGATATTTTTCATGATCCTAATAAATATTTGAAAAGACCAAAATATGATAAATAAATATAAACCCGAATATATCAAAACATTCATGGAATATCCTATTTAGAAGATCTATAATTACAGAATGGGAGTTTGAAAAAACAAAGGGAATAACAAACACATAATGTCTATATCAAGTAAAGACTATTTTTTTAGGATGTTATCCACCTTCACCATCAATTGATGGTACTCATATTTCACATCAATCTTGGAAAAATACTAAACTCCCTAGATCTGTTCACACAATTCATCAATACGAGGCATTATATACTTACTCCCAATAGTAAATATATTGAAACCACTATAATCAATGAAAATCCACATTGGACATTCTTTATTTTTCAAAAACTAAAATGAAGCCCCCCATGATGAAGTGCTAGGATGAATGAAACCTTTATCAAAAAACTCCTATAACTACCTTCACAATTCTATAAGTTCCACTTGAGCCATTTGATATGGTGTCTTAAATTTTATTAGCATCAGGAACTATGTAAAAATTAAATTCAACTTCATGATCAAGTATAACACCAGGAATACTAGTAGAAAAAACATGTAGGTATTCATTTATCACTGGTACATCATTAATCTAAATAGATCTCTTATTTTCAATAGTATATGCATGATAAATTTCATTTCCAAATTTTAATAGTTTCTCATCTTCTTCATATATTATCAATGGTATGGGTTCATTCATTTATAAAAACTAGAACTATTTGTGAAAAAAAATCTTTAGATCTACATTTTATCTTTGCATGGTAAACAGATAGCCAATCCACACCTATAATATCATCAAACTCTTATAAAAGTAAAAAAATAAGGTTTTAGTTAATTTTTTCCATATACAACAACAGGTAAATTCTTATATTCATTTTTTTAATATTCCCCTAGTGTTTTATCCATTTGTTTTGGTTTCATTTCATGTGGTGATATTTCTAGTTTACACTAAAGTAGTTCATAAATATAAAAATATTTAGACCCTGTATCAAACAAGACACAATAAAACTCTGAGTAAACAAACTATGTACTTGATACCACTTAATTGGAGGACCCAACATAGTCTGAAGTTGACTTAAAGGATGTCATTGCACCCTGGTACATAAAGGATGGCTGATTCTAATCATTCATATCCTTCTTTGTGAAAATATGTGAATAATTCCCCATATCACAGCATTTAAATCCCATTCTAGTTTTCTTATTGAAAATAAACTGAATATCATATTTATTGAAATATCAGTCCATATTTCTAAACATAACACATCAGAAACACTTCTTTATTATATTCACTACCAAACCCCCTTCATCTGAACTAGAAGGCTACCAAAAATACCTAGGAATGCATTGATTTGATCTGAGGACCACCCTTATGTGATTGAATGTTGTTTATCACTATGCCATGCTAATTTTATTATATATTTAATGCCTTTTCTATATTCATGTTTATTTTATTAAATTCATGATATATCTATATATAAATATATAATATATTAATACTCATTTATATATATTAGAATATAAATATGTGTGTGTGTGTGTGTGTGTTTATTAATACACCCACATATGTATATATAAAAATTATATCTACATATTATTTCATTTTTATAAGGTAAATAATATTTTAACTTAAAATAAAAGAATAATAAATATGTATTTTTTATATTTAAAAAACATTTTTACATAAATATGTTGATATATGTATTGATACATTGGATTTATAATATTTATATATAACAAAATATGAATATACATAATTATATATAAAACAAAATTATCAAAAATCATAAATTTTGAAAACCATAATATCATTATAAATGTAATACTGAGGAATAAATTTAGTCCCTACCATAAAAAGATATTAACAACCACTTAAATAAGGATGGAAATCCACCAATTGTTAAAAAATTAGGGTAACCCAACTAAAAACTAAATTTCGGAGGCCTTGTGGCCCTTTTAGGACCTCAAATAATAATGGCCCAGCCTCCCTAGATAAAAAGGTATAGATTGTATCACAAGATTCTATTTGATATGTGGTAAAGCCCAAACAGACACCTGGATCACAATTTATGTTATTTTGAAGTTTGACTTATGTTTTAATCGTATTTTATATCATTAATTGATTTTTTTATTTTTTTTATTTTCAAATTGTTATTAAATAACTATTACATGTTAATAATTATCAAATTATTAATTAAAAATATTTTATTATTTATTTTAAAAGACTTTTTCACTAAATATCTTATCTATTACTTGTAAATGATCTTTTATACTTATATAAAACAAATTTTAAAAATATTTATTTTATTTATGTTAATATAAATTTATTTATATATTTATATATTAATTTTAATGAAATAATATTTTTAAATACATCCTTAATCAATGCTACAAAAAAGAATTGAGAGGGGGTCCTTATCAGCGCTTCTAAAAACGCATTGACATAGACACCTTTATCAGCAATTTTTTATATGAAATTATAAAGACCCCTTCATTAGTTATTTTTAGTAGAACTGATAAAGGGGGGATTCCTAAACACTTGTTTAAAATTGATGTTAAATGAAACCTTTTAACAATGATTCTTTAGCACTGTTAAATACCGCCATTAACAACACTAAAAAACCATTTTTAGAGGGGTCCCTTTATCAGTTCTTTTTTATTGTTGATAAAGAGGGAATTTAATAGAACTATTATCTAGCGTTGTTAAAGCTCTAGTGCCGAATAATCCCAATTTTGTAGTGGTGATTTATTCTTAATAATTTCCTTACATAAGGACCTTTTCTTGTTCTATTTGTCTAAGTACGTGTGATCATCAAAAAACTCCATTTCTACCCATTCATCACATCTAATAAGTTTCACATTAATTTTGAATTCATAGGAATCCAATACCCTTTTCTTTATTGGGTACAATCTTGAGTAAAAACAATTAAATTTAATATCAAGACCCTGAATAATAATTAAAGCGTACCATTTCAATAAAGTGAATATTTTTTCGTGAACAACCTCCAAATATTCCACCTTCTGTTTTGGATTATGTAATTACTTTTCTATCCTGTGTCGAACCAACTTAGAGAAATATTTTTCAAGTAAAAGATTGTTAAATTCATCTAATTCCAATGAATCATTATCTTAACATTCCATGGTTAGATTAACCTTTAAAATGTTAAATATATTGATGGTACATATTATTTTATAAACACCCCATGACATAAAAAATGTTTTCATGTGATTTAATCCACCCATTATCCACCACTGGGTCAAAATATCCACATAAAGTAAAAGGGTGTTGCCTCATAAAATCTTCTACTATCATAATGTTCTTTTATAGTAGAGATTGATTTTCTCTATAATAGATTCGACTACTATTTATAGGCTATTTCAACTGATCCATTACTATAAGAAATTGTTCATTTCTAATTCCCACCTTTGCAGGTTAAAAATTCAGAAAGATATTATACTTTTGGTGCCTTCCTACATCAACTTTCTTGTTTCTTCTACAGAAAACCATTCTGAACAGACATATATTAGATAATGAAACATGGTAATCATGAAATTCTATATCATTTAAAATTAACCATAATGTAAAATATATTATTTATGGTATTCTATTAATATCATATGAACCCCTAAAGTTATCTAAAATGTGCTCTGATACTAATAATAAGAACCTAGCCTTAAACATTATATAATCTGGTTAACTCAACTACAATTCAAATTGAATCATTGACATATATCTTTTTGATTAAGAGTTTTAGATAATTATTCCATAATTAATACATAAAAACCCAAAAGCATAAAAATTTGATATTACTAAAATGGTATCCATTTTTTTGTAATACAAATGTTTCTAATAAAACATGATTTCTTTTTATGAATATTATTCACAACATTCAGATTGGATTCTTATTTCTCATACTCATCCTTTAACCCTATAAAAAACATTTTAAAACTTGAGATAAAAAAATAGATTATTAAGGGACATACAAAAATGGATAGAAACCTTTAGTCTGTGAATACTTATAATGATAAGAAATCATTTTCAAAAAGATATACTTCTCACAGTTAATGAATCATATACTCACTTTGTGAAAACATGATACATCTAAAAAACATACAAAACATAAATAAACTATATATTTATCTTGGGGGATCATTTTATTTCCATAATTCTTTAGCATTGTTACCCTCGTGTCTACAATATAATTTGTAACCCTCACTACTACATTAAAATATAACCCTCATGGATACCTTATAATGTAAGAATCATCATTACACATGGAATAACTATTTTTTTACTTACAACATAAACATAACACATTTATTTTAGTTCTATCTTGGACCCACTTGTCATCATAAAATAATATCCCTGAACTATATCATTATCAATAAATAAGAATACTTGTATAAAACAAATTCATTAAGACGAATAAATTATTAATGGAATAATTCACATATACAAAAGAAAACATTTTTTATGGAAATAAAAAGGTAATATTTTAAATAAAATATAAAAATATTAAGTCATAATGAAATTGGGAAATTCCACTCATGCTGTATATATAAAAAACATTCTTTTTAAATTTTCTAAAAATAGAAATTAAAAGATTGTTTCTAATGAAAGGTACGTAACATCAGGTAAAACATCCTTAAAAATTGTTAAAATCTCATTTACATTGGTTTAAATAGTGTTAATAAATTAATATTTAGTTTTATTTACATATATATTAACTCACATGATATTCCTATAACATCTCCCACCCATTTATTAAGAATAATTTGTTATTCTAATTGTTTTGGGGGATTTTGTTTCATGGTTTCATGTTCAGTTCAATATAGATTTTCATGTCAAATGAAAATTATAATATTGTAGATAGAACATAAATATATGTTATTATAAAAAAATTTATTTGAATTTAAATTATTAATGAATGCGGTAAAGGGAACGAAAAACTCTTTTTTAATGAAGGCAGTGAATTGACACACTATGGATGACAATTTAATTTTTAATAATAAAGGGATAAAATAAGAGTTTTTTGGATTGATATGCAATTAAAAAAATTAATTTACAGTATATATGATATACTAGAGTTATCATTAAACTGTTTATTGGAGGTGGGGATAAGGAAAAAGTGAGAATTAATTTAAAAGAGAAGATGAATGAATTAACGTCTTGAATTTTTTTCTCATTGCCAACCTCTTTAAGGCCTTTTTAGTTGGTATTATTGTGATACCAAGAACATTATAATGTGTCAAGGGATGATAATAATGAAATTTTGAATAATAGAGTTGAGTAATATGGATTATGGTTGTGAAATTAAGTGAAGGAATGATCCCCATTTTATAATTGAGTTGACGAGAAAATTATGAATTTCATTAAATATTAAAATATAATAATTTAAATATAGCGGTAAATACTTCCAAAATTCCTAAAAGGACAGATGTGATTAAATTTTAGACATAATATTATGATATTCTTCCTTATTCAATATTTTTTTGATTTTTAAATGATTTAATAAAATATTATATTCATAAAAAATATTTTCTGTCAAATTAAACACTATTAATAATTATGACTTTAGAACATCTTGAAAATAATAAACATTATAACCAAATTTAGTATTATATCATATATATGTAAACAATTTCTATAAAATTAATTTATTACATTAAAAATCTCAAATTCTATTTATTTTATTATTTTTAATATCATTTATTTGATTGGTTTATTGCTAAAATAATTACTACATCATCATTATTCAAAAAAATTAATTAATTATATATTCCCTAAAAATCTATAAAATGAAGTCTATAAATTTATTTTATTTAAAAAATCTATTTATGTTAAAATATATCATCATGAAAACCGTATGTTAAAATATTATACTAATTAAATACTATTGTGTAAAAAACATGACTTTCGTGGAAATAAAATATTATAAAGGGCCTTAATAATATCCAAATGGATATAAAAGTTCATTAATTTGACCTTTGTACAAATATTGTCTTGATATAATAAACTATAAATATTTCAACTTGTATTTGGGTCATATAATGGTTCTTATAATTTTAATTAAAAATATTTTATTGATTTTTCTTCTTCTTGCACATACATTTCATCAGTGTTGCATTAAAATTAAAGTTAATTATGAAATATATATATAAAATAATCTCAGAAAAATAAATTAATTAGGTTCAATATAATATTTTATATTCATTCATTATGTATAATTAATGATACCCATGTCATGAAAACTTCTTTAATTTTCGAATTTGACTTTTCTCTTCAAGCGCAAGCATTGCGTAGACATTTGGTTAAGAATCATATTATATAACAATAAAATGTTAAAATATAATCTAAAAAACATAATCTATAAATAATAATTAATAATTAATTCATGAAAATAATTTATATCACTCAGTTATTATCTATAAGGAACCAAATTTAACTTTTCCAATGCTCTGTAGGTACTACGTCACCACTAAAAATGATTTTTATACTTGTGATGATAAAAATATATAATTAACAAGTTAAGAATTTTTTATATATAAAATTTCTATTACAATATAATATTTTATTTATTATATAAGTTTAATAAAAAATTTCATAACTATGCCTTAGCAGTTTAACAAAAAAACTATTTTTTGAAAAACTATTTTTTTTATTCACCAAAATTATAACATTTAGATAATTTTCAAAAACATAAAACTAATATGATTCCAAAATTATTAATTCAAAAATTTATTTATTTTTTTCAAAATAAAATTCAATAATTTTAAAATTAATCATTTAAATATAATAATATTAGAAATTTTTTTAGTAAATGAATTATTTTAAAAATTACAAAACAAGAAAAATTTAACTATTTAATAAAATAATAATAATATGAAAAAATAATAATATCAGTATCTAGGGTGTTAAACTCTCTCCACACATTTAAAAATAAAGTCCACTTATTTTATTCACATATTGAACAAATGGGGGTACCTTTCCCTCATAACATTTTTAGATTCCAATGTTGCTTCTTCAACCATGTGGTTTCTCCACAAAACCTTAACTTGGTGAATTACCCTATTCTTCAATACATTTCATCTTCAATAAATGAATATAAAAATTATCTTCTGCATAATAAAGGATCTCTTCAATATGAAATACATCTAGGATAAAATCATGATATGAATCTAGAACATACATTCTTAAATTAAAAACAAAACATTTTGTACCTGTGATAAACTTCAAGGAAATGTTACTCAGTAGGAAATTGGCCCAAATTTTTCCTAGATTTAAAAACATAAAATAAACCATGGTCTATGATTTCCTTTGCTACCAAAATTCAAAAAAAAAATCCATAGAAGTATTTTAAGAAAACATGATCACCTACCTCAAAATAAAGGTCTTTCCTCATGTTATCTCCATAAATTTTCCATTAGATATCATCTGTCTGCATGTGTTTTTGGATCATATTTGATTTATCATCCACCTAATCTATTAATAATATCCCTATTAACTTCCTTTCCTTTACTTAATCTCAAAATTTTAGTGTTCGAATCTTATTTCCATATAATTTTTCACAAGGTTCTTTCTATATACTTGAATGAAAATAATTATTATATGTAAACTCAACTAAAGAAAGATGATGATACAATTATCAATGGTAATCCATTACAATATGTATTTATTTCCTACACTGTCTTAATTGTTTACTCTAATGGTCCATCATATTGGGGATGAAAAGCAGTGATTAAATTTATTTTTGTTCCCAATTACTTTAGAATGCATTTATAAAAGCTAGAAGTGAACATGAGATCGTGATCAGATTCAATGGAGAGATGAACTCCATGTATCTACCATTATCATTAAGATATAAATGGTATATTTTAACTGGAGATAGATTCTATCAAACAGTAATTAAAGGTATATGTTTATTCATTTGGTCAAAAATAACCCAAATTGCATTGTTACCTCAATAATTCATTGTTAGTACCACCAAAAAATAAATGGATATATTTTCCCTTATCCACTCCAGCACTGGAAAAGGATAAATAATCCCATTTGGTAGTTTTCACTCTGCATTAATATTTTTAAAATTCAAAAATTGAATGGTGAACAAATGAATATCTCTTTTCATTCTATCCCACCAGTAATACTAATGATGTTCTGTAACACCCCAGGAAAAGTGAGACTTAAAATGTTAAATGTTTCTACTAATGTCAACAAGGTGCACCTTTATTTTCAGGGGCCTACGTGATTAGAACTCCACAGTTAAGCATGCTTGTCCTGGAGTAGTAATCAATATGGGTGACCTTCTAGGAAGTTTCCCAGGGTATGTTTGAGTGAGGAAAAAACACGCTGAAAGAACATGTGTTGGCATGTCGGGACAGTCATTAGTCTGATAAGATACCCTAAGGAGTAAAAGCCTATGGCGTGATGGGAAGGCAACCAAGGTATTACCGGATACCCATGGGGTTATATGACAAGGTTCATGGCCCTGGGAGGTGGGTTGTGACAAATGGTATCAGAGCTGATACCCAACCGGAAGTGCTTAGGCACTACCTGGCTTTGAGGATTGGGGTCCACAATGAGGAAGTTGTGCTTTAAAGGGGTGGATAATGTAAAACCCCTAGAAAAGTGAAACATAAAAGTCTAAATGTTACTACCCATGTCAAAAAGGTGAACCTTTATTTTCAGGGGCCTACCTGATTAGAACTCCACAGTGTAGTAGGCTTGTCCTGATGTAGTAATTAGGATGGGTGACCTTCTGGGATGTTTCCTAGGGTGTGTGTGAGCGAGGACAAAACACATTTAATGAACATGTCTTGTCTTGTGGGAACAGTCATTAGTCTGATAAGCATCCCTAGTGTGTTATAGCCTATGTTGTGCTGGGAATGCAACCAAGGTATTACAAGAGACCCAAGGGGTTAGATGAAAAGTTCCATGGCCCCAGGAGGTGGGTTGTGACAAGTTCTATGTATATCTTAGTGCTTCTAGGATGAACTAAAAACAAAGAACTACGAGCTTCACATAACAATAATTTCTTCACTATGGAATCACAAGGTTCACATAATCTCTTTTAAAATATAAATAAACAATTTTATAAATATTATATTTTGTCCATTAATATTTCATAACCAATTCTGCCTTTTTTTTATACTCATTGTCCTCCTTCTGAGAATTCTTAATTCTATCAGATAGAGATGAGTAGATTGACACCTAAAACAAAATATTATAGTTTCTTGTACACAAAAATTCTGAGAAAAATTCATCAAATCAATAATAAACGGGTCATGTATCACACTTAAAATGGTTAATGATAATGATGTATTCAAATCTAGGTATCTTCTACTTTATTCGCCTTTCCTGGATAGTAATCAATTGTGCAATCATAATCCATTATCGGTTCCTAAAATCTTCTCTACCTCATGTTCAATTCCTTCTTGGTAAATATATACTTTAATCTTTTATGATTATTATATATTTCACACCTTTCTCCATTTAAATTCTGTCTCTATATTTTCAAAGAAAAAATGACAACACCCATTTACAAATCCTATGTAAAATAATTTAAATTGTGAGGTTTTAGTTCTCTTAAATCATAAAAAATTACCCAATTATCTCCATCAAAACCCAATGAAGTCTCTTCCATGAAGAATTATTATATATAAAAAATCACTAATTTTGGAATGTAGGGAAAATACTTTAGAATTCAGAAATTTACTTTTAGTTCCTGAAAACAATTATCACATCCTTTTGTCCTGATAAATTTAAATCCATTTTTTGTTAATTTTATTCGCTAGCTCGATAACCATAATTTTATTTTAAAAATAGTTGTTAATAGCCTGTTAATCTGAGAAAACTATGAATCTTGGTAGCATTTATAGTTCTTGTCTATTAATCATCCACTTTTATTTGAATGATCTATTGATATTCCTTCATTATTTACAATCTTCCCAAAAAATATGTGTGTTGTAATAAAAAATCACATTTTCTAAATTTTGAATATAACATATTTTCTTTGAGTGTTTTTGGGAAAACAAATATATTTTTTTCTTAATCCTCATTAATTTTTTTAAAATATGAAAATATCATCAAAAAATACAACCAAGAACTTATATAAACATTCATGGAATATTCTTTTCACTAGATCTATAAATACAGTGGGATAATTTTTCAAACCAAAGGGAATAACAAACAAATTATAATGGCCATATATAGAATGAAATTATATGTATCTCCCTGACCCAAGTTACCCAGAGTCGGTGAATTATTACATAACATTGGAATGATCATAAGAGATAATGTATTGAAAGACTTATTAGTTTAGTATCCTTGGAAATACTACATATATACATAAGATTTACATTACATCATGAAATAAACAGACAACATTATGTCCCCTTTGAACACACTAATATCCTTTTTCCTATCCCTGGTGGTCAATTATAATATACTTCTTCACATCCGGGAAAAACAAAACATGTGAAATGGGTGATCTCATATACTCAGTAAGGATAACAATATAGAGGAAAGAATCATAAATAAGAATAAACATTTAAGGAAATGTATAAGACTAAAACACAAGACTTTTAAAATTAAAATTCATAATAATATGGAAAAGATAAATAAAATAATTCCATTTAATTATTCACATGGATATTATACTAGTTTAATAATCACATATAATATAAATATCTAATATCATAATGATGGAATTCATAATGACGGACATCATAACCACATAGTCAATGCCTTGGGCCAGGACAACATATATGATTTTGTCAAGGCCTAGTGCCAAGACACTAGTTTGTCTCATTAGACCTACTGATGCATCAAGGAGATATAGCGCGATTCACCCATAACTTACTAATTCTAATGCATTCTTCATATGAAAAGGTTTAAACATAATCTAAACATTCGTATTAAAACTAGCATACGAAATGTCAATATTTTAACCACAAAACATGAATAGTATAAAAATAGCACATCTACAGTAAATCATAACTCATTCAATACAATATGGAATATTGAATTATAATAAATCAACCTCAATCAAGAATAATGAAGGATATTTACATATATGAAAATAATCAGTAAAACTCTTTGAGAGAGAAATCCCTTTTTTCTTGAAAGCATTTAAAAGTATCACTATTTATTAAGAAGTTGTAAAAAATTGATTTTAGAATCAATGTTTCCCATAACACTTTGAAACATTTAAAAGGAATTTAAATTTTAAATCACTCATTTCCATATAAATAAATTTTTAACACCATTTTTATAACATGTACATTAATGAGATAGATTTAGAAGAATAACTCATTAAATAATTTTAAAAAAATAATTTAGTTAGAGTTTCTAACCAAATCAGAGATGCTTGAATACAAATATTGAGTTAATAAAAAACATATAATATCATGATATTAAAGGTATTCATGATATACTATGTCAAAGTACAGTGTGTACATAGTATAATAGTGAATTGGAACATTACAACAAATTAGTCTCAATGGAATATAAATTAAGATGAGAACCCTTATAAAGATCGTATCTTTAGGTTAAGGATAAATCAATGACATTATTATGAGTGAGAAATATAAATACACTCAATATGATTGGATATTCACTTTAAATTAGTCAGAGAACATTCATACGTATTCTTGTAAAAACAACACCAATTACATGGATGTTTAACTCAATGAATGGAATTTGAGTTAAGATTACTCTTATCAAGTTCATGTCGATGACTTGAGAATTTTTTAGTGGAGTGATTATGTGTATAAAAAGTACATCTATTCAAAGGGGAGTGGAAATTACTACATAAATAAATAAATAGTTATTTCACACATAATCATGGAGTAAAATAATCAATATATTTTTGTGTAAATCCCAATGAGTGGAAATCAAAATTACAAATTCCCTTACCGATGAGGTAACATATGAAAAATACACCCCATGAAAGAAGATTAATAAAATGAAGATTTAAATACCAATAAATTAAACTATATTACACAAATAATACAATCATGGTAAGTACATACTCCAAACAAAAGGAAATAGTGGAAAATATAGCATGAATTTCACAGGAATAAAAAGTCAGATGAAAACCCCTTAACTTGTAATTTTCCTTAGTCGAGGGTACATTAACCACATGTATAATAGTTAAATAATTTTTATTAAATTATAAAAGAACCACATACCTAATTATGATATCATATATTATCTTCTAATATTTCTTTGTTAATAATATTTCAGTAGTATCATTGTTTCAGGTGTTAACTAATTTGTTTTACTTTATATTTTTTGTTACGTAAGTAATGTTTGTTATGTATTGCATGTATTTGACTCATATAATGAATGATATTAAGTTATTAATTGTTATATTTAATCATAAAATGAAAATTATTCTTGAATGATTATGTTGGGGAATGATTCTCATTGCGTTTGTGGAGACGGTAATCGGTACGTACGCATGAGCGTTAATATCATTATATTGATGGTTAAATCATACGTAATAGGATGGAATACCATATATATATATAATCATTAACATTTTATATTTATTATTTACATTAATTATACCCATTATTATACCATTCTAAATAATGACATGTTGTTGGACAAACTACAGCATGACGTTGAGAAAGTAAGCCATACGTACACACGTATGGTGACTTTTTTCCTTCATATGATGGATATAATATTGAATATTGTTGTACCAAATTTATAATAACACCACATTATTTATAAGGCTCTGGAGTTATTTTTTTTATGGAAATGACAAATAAATAGGAAGTGGAAGAAGAAAAGAACTTTGAAAGAGGTAATGAAATCATTACCTCTTCTTTGGGTGATTCCTTTTGATTTGATAAAAAGGGATCCCTAGGTACGCATTCTGATCAAAGTAAGGACTCTTGGATTAATTGAGGGTATTTGGAAGGATATTGGAAAAGGTTTTGGCTGAGCCAAATGGCATTGGATGTGTTAAATTAAGAGAAGGGGAAGTACCCTTTTAAAAGATAGGTGAGGGTTACTTTAAGAAAAGATGGAAATATTATTTGATTATAAAATAATTTTCGTTTTATAATGAATCCAAATAGATTTATTTAGAGGATAAGGTGGGTATGGGATGAAATATTCTCAACTAATAGGTTTTAGAAATGTTTTTTTTTGCCATATTAACCTTCTCTTTTAGATTTAATTCTTAGTTAAATAGATTAACTTTTACAATGTCTTTTTGTATTTTTATATCACATGGTTAATAAACATACTATAAAATTCCAAGAAAACACTAGTGTTTAGTTATTGAAATATCTATATTTATATAAATTCTTTGTCTGAACCTTATAATTTTAAGAATATTATATCATTTAATAATATAGAATTTTTTTTAACAACTCATTTATGTCAATTTTGACACTATTTAGTATTTGGTTTTTGTGACAGTCAACAAAACCTGATTACATAGAAACAAATACATTAAATAAACCCTAACATGTCATATTAACCTATAAAATTAGTGTAATTCTTCAAAAGTCACAATTTACATTTATTTTGATATTTATAATTTCAATTATTTTATTGATTCGTTAATAAGGTAATTATTACATCATCATTGTGTCATAAATAAATTTATTTATTTAACGTATAAAAATTATAAATAAAATACCATGATTTATGAAATCGTTTTATCTTTCTAATGAATAATTATAGTCTAATTTATCTTTTTTGTAACCCTATATTAAAAATGGTTTAGTTATTCAACTTTGAATTTTACACTCTAACCTCTTATTTAAATAAAATAACAATAAATATCCTAATCTAATCCAAGTTGATCATAGAGGATAATAATTTACTTATATGTTTGATTTTGTTCAAAAAATACTTATCCCATAGAATTAGGACTTGTGTTAGGATAATTATAATACTATTTTTACCTTTAATTACCCAATTTAATTTAGCTATGGTAAATAAAATTCAAAAGTTACTATTGACCAAAATTATTTTCATCCTATTGAAAAAAAGTTTATATACTGATTTCTACCATTTCCCTCAAATTTTTTAAATTCAATTCACAGAATTAGTAAAATTACTTTATATGCAAATTTGAAAATGTGCCTAGAAGGTGGGTTAAATACGTTAAAAAGTTAAATAAAATTTTACACATATAATCTTATTATAAAATGACTCCAATTAATTAATTTGAACTAATATAGGTGTTATATATCTATTTTGAAATTAAAATAAATTTAAATAAAAATAATAATAATTTAAATAAACTTCAGTTTTAAACAATAACATAGTGTTTTCACTTTTGATCAATACTTGAATGTTTTCAGAAAAATAGAAAATATTTACCCTAATTTAATTTTTATATTTAGAATTTAAAAAATATTTCTATTTTACCAAATGTAACACATGTAAATTTAATTAATTAATTTATAATTAATTTACCTAGTGAAAACTAGAAAGTATGTTTTTAAGAAGTAAAAACTATCAAATGATTGACATGTGTATACATCAAACTTAAATGTGAAATTACTTCCAATTACCAACATTATATAAAATGATAAAAATATAATCTATATATTCTCTAAAACTAATTACAAGGATAATGTAACATTATTAATAAATTGGGTGAAAAGGAAATTTTTAATTAAAACTAAATATTTTTTAATATTCATTAAAAAAATGAAACATCTCAAAAAATTATGAAACATTCACCCTAATATAATATTGGTATTCTGAATTCAAAAATTCATTCAATATTACCAAATTAAAATTATAATAGTGTCTAAAATTAATTTTTCTATTTTTCACAAAAGGATATAAGAAGTAGTTTCTTTATAAAAATACTACATATATTTTAATGATACATATACATTTCTTTATAAGTATGGATTATTTATGTGATAGAATAATAAATTTATTTTAAAATTTATTTTTTACTATTTATATTACTATATTTAATATTTATGATATAAATATATCATTTGAACATTTAAAGTGTTGTTTCGCAGAAACTCAATCTTCCAAATAATTTAAGCCAAGTCAGTGTTGCGTGCATTATATGATATTGAATTACATTAATGATATAACTTACTATGAAATCTTCGGGTGTTAAATGCACCCCTCTTTTAAATAATATCGTCCTTGATATTTAAACTTAGAAACAAAAACTAGGGGTTTAACATTTCATAACAACTTTATTGAAATCCCTCATCAGAAAAAAGAGTCTATAAATGTATCACTTTAGAAGAAATAAAATGAAGTAGAAAGGTCACCCGAGATAACCCATACTAGGGTACCATGTAAGAAAACATGGATATGGAAGAGAAAACAATCCATGAAATTCTTTTGGAGAGTGATAGAAAACATGATCAAGAGAAAGTTAGCTACCAGAAAACTATAAACTTGTTAGGGGTTAAACGGTCTTGTATTACCTAGTAAGAAGAGTATATGGACATGATTTTTGTTTTATTTTATTTTTAATAATGTTTTGGAATTTATTTATGAGATTTAATGAGAAAATAAGTAAATATACTTAATTTTTAAGTATAGTTTCATCCATTAATAACTTTATACCAAAAAATCTTCTTTTCTCCAAATGATGAGTATTCAAGATGACCCGGTCACACCTGAAGCTCTAGAATCAACTTCTAGAGAATCACATAATCAACAAAAGATGAACTATTTAAATCCATTTTCAGTAGACATTAACCAAAACCGAAATGGTTAGTACAAGATAAGATGATCCCCAAAAAGGATATCCTTTATTGAAATAAATACTACTCTTAATATCTAAAAATTAAATAAACAATACCCAAAGATCAACAAAGACCATTAAAAAAACCATCGTCCTTAAAATTATTCAAAATAATATAAACAATGTTTGAAACCCAAAATTCAGAAGGATTTGATAAGATAGTATTCCAAAATATATCTTAACATTTATCTCCAAATAACATCTACCACTCTTAATGTAACCTAATTTAAAGTAATTAATCTAATCACATATTCACTATGATAGGGTAAAAATTTCCATAAATAACTCAAATCTCTATAAGTACACATTAAAAACATACATTCTTAGAAAATAAAAATCCTGAATTACCCCTCAAATGAAATCCCAGAGTATTCTCTTTTCCTTAGGCATATAGTGTTCCCAAAAGAGAGAACGCCTTCCAAAATAACATTTGTCACTTAATCACCAAAAAATATTCCAATACTAAGAATAAATCATATGTTCCCAAAATCAACATATTCTTAATCAATAAAATCATTTAACTAAAAAGAATTAGTAATAATAATCAAGGAATCCACATAGTCTAGTGGTTGGTGATAAATCCTAGTCGCACATTGGTAGTGGGTTTGATTGCTGAAACTTTCTCTGGCACGATGGGTTGTCACAGAGTCTGTGTGTTTTCCTTTTTCAAAAACTATATTATTTTATAACATTCCCAAAAATGAGATAAATTCCTCAAAAATAACCATAATATATTTTAACCAAAAAGTATATCTCATACCTTGCATTTTCTTCCCAAAAATAATAACCTATAATTGACTCAAATTCAAGGATCATATAAACCCAAATGGTTATGTATAACTATATCCACAAAAGAAAAGATAATTCTTCTTCAAATAGCATTTTTACATAATAAACTGTAGGGTTAAACATACAAGAAAAACTTATTCTAATGTAATCCCATAAACAGAAAAAATTAATAATTTTATATATTTCTCCAACCATTTATTCCCAAATTAGTTCTTCCTTGACATAGAGATTATCCTGTAGAATAGAACATTAACTCGGTTAATTCCCAGGTCCCCAAAATTTAAGAAAAATGAATGTAAATGGATTCTTTGGATCATTTTTATTTTCTTCCATAGTACTCTTCATTTATCCTCAATAATTCTTTACATTATGTCCTTCTTTCACACACACAAAGAATTTATTTATTCTATTGAGACACTTTGATGGGTGTCTCCTTCCAAATTTCCTACATGATGGGAAATGAGATTTCTTTTCTCCATAGTATCCACTACTATTTCTCTTATTATTCTTTGCCTTTATCTTCTTTGTTGATTTCAGGAGTTGGTTAATGTATACTTTTTTGATAATATTTTTGGAAAATTGATTTGTCATGAACACGATAATTTGTATGCCTATAAAAATTCCATTTCATTGTTCATTTCCACCACCATGACCACCTTGTAAATCATGTTTAATGTTACTATGACTTCCTTTGAATCCATCCATTGACTAAAACCAGAATGCAGAGTGTCATTATCAATATTCATAAAATCATTTAGAGAATATCATGAATCCTTATTTTCATTCTATAAAACCATTGGATTAACCAAGGTTATTTATTTTTATTTTATATTAAAATCCTTCAAATCGGTTTGTGAATAAAACATGAATTATCCAAAGCATATCCCACGGGAGTTTCAATACCAGGAGTGAATCAAGGTTCATTTTTTTGTACGAGGATACCCTAGGTCAAGCTCGAAACTCCTTGTTATAGTTTTCACTTCGAAGTACATCTATGAGAGAGCCACCTCTACGTGTTTGTATCCAGATAGGGATGTATTTTCATAGAAAACCCACATAATATTTACACATCAAAAAAAATTTCATGTTCTTCAATACTAATCCTCAAAGTATATCTTAGGGTAATTTTCTCAAATCTGAGTTTACCAAAATATAGTTTACATGGTTTGTACTAAACTTCCTCTAATAAAAACTATAATGATTTAACCCTAGTTACCTTGACTTAGTGCATTATTACATAACATTGGAATGTTCCCTAGAGATCATGTCTCGAAAGACCGATTAGTTTAGTATCCTTATATGTACTAGATACATACATAAGTTTTAAATTACATCATGACATAAAAAAACATTATGTCCCCTTTGAACAAACTCATATCCTTTATCTTATCCATGCATGTTAATCATAATATACTTCTTCACATCTAGGGAAAAAGAAATAATTAGAATGGGGTGATATCAGCTACTCAATAAGCATAACAATATAGCGGGAACTATCATAAATAAGCATAAAAATTTAAGACAATGTATAAGACTAAAAAACCTATTAAACATAAACTTCGGCATAATATGGAAAAGATAAATTAAATAATGTAATTTCATTATTCACATAGATATTATACTAGTAGAATAATCACATAGAATATCAATAGATAATTTCATGATGAGGGAATGCATAATTCCGGACATCATAACCACATAGTCAAGGCCTCATACCAAGACTACAAATTAGATTTTGTCAAGTCCATAGATCAAGACACTAGTTTTTCACATGAGACCTACCGATGCATCGAGAATCTATTTAATCCTCCCCCTGTTACATACTAAGTCTAATTCATTTCCCATATAAAATTAATAAAACATAATCTAAACATTTGTATCAAAACTAGCGTACAAAATGCCAATAATTTAACCCAAAACAATGAATGGTATAAAAATATCACATCCATAGTAAAGAAAAACTCATTCAATATAATATGGAATATTTTTTAATCTAAATCAACATAAATCAATAATAATGATCTATATTGACATAGATTAAAATAATCAGTAAAACTATTTGAGAGAAATAACCCTTTTTCTTGAAAACATTTAAAAGTATCTATATTTATCAATAAGATGTTAAATATAGATTTTTTAATAAAAATTTCCCATACCAATTTGAAACTTTGAAAAGGAATTTTAATTTTAAAAAATTCATCTTAATATAAAAAAAATTATTAACACCTTTTTTAAAACATGGACATTAATGAGAATGATTTAGAAGATTAAATCATTAAATAATTAAAATGATAATTTTGTTAGAGTTCCTATACCAATGTGAGACCCTAAAATAACAATAATAGAGATAATAAAAACATTATAATATCAGGATAATAAAATAATTCATGATATAGTATGTTAAATTACAGAATGTAGACCATATAAATGTTAATTGGTGCATAACAATAAAGAAGTCTAAATGGAATGAAAATTGGAATGAAATAACTTATAAAGACCGTATAGTTAGGTTAAAGATAAATAAATGAAATAATTATGTGTGAAAAATATAAATACACTCAATATTATTGGATGTTCAGTGTAAATCAATCATAATACATTCACAATATTCTTGTAAAAACAACATCAATAACTTGGATATTTAACTTAATGAATGGAAATTGAGTTAAGATTACTCTTATCATGTTCATATCGATGACTTCATAATTTATCAATGGAGTGATTATGTGTATGAAAAGTATATCCACACAAAGGGGAGTGGCAATTACTAAATAAATAAATAAATAGTTCTTTTCACATATAGTTTTGGAGTAAAATAGTCAATGAAGATTTGTGTAAAACCCCAAGAGTGGAAATCAAAATTATAAATCCCCTAAACAATTTGGTAACGTTCGAAACATACACCCCATTAAATGAGGATCATATATCGAAGATTTAAATACCCATAAATTAATGTATATTATACAAAGAATTAAATCATGGGTAGTACAGATGCCACACAAAAGAAATAGTGGCAAATATAGCATGAATCTCACCAGAATAAAAAGTGAGATGAAAACCCATTACATTGTACTTTTCTATAGTTGATGGTACATTAACCTCCTGTATAATATTTTAATCATTTTTATTAAATTATAAAATAACCTCATACCTAAATGAGATATCATATATGATCTTCTAATATTTCTTTGTTAATAATATTTCAGTAGTATCATTTTTTCAGGTGTTAACTGATTCATTTTACCTTATATGATTTGTTACATAAGTCATGTTTTTTATGGATAAGATGTATTAGATTAATATCCAAAATGATACTGAGTTCTTAAAAATTATTTTTAATCAATAAATTTATTTTATTTTTGAATGGTTATGATGGGGAACTAGTCTCATCGCGTTCTTGGAGACGGTAATCCGTACCTACGCACGAGCAATAATATCATTCTATTGATGGTGAAATATTATATAATTGGATGGTATATCATATATAAAGAATCATTAACATGTTGTATTTATTATTTAAGCCAATTATAATCATTATTATACAAAACCAAATAATGAAGTGTTGAATAAAAAACTACACCACAACATAGAGACGGTAAGACATATGTACGCACGTATGGTGACTTTATCAATCATAGGATGGATAGAATAATGAATATGGTTGTACCAAATTTATAATAACATCATAGTATATATAAGGTACTTGATTTTTTATTTTTGTATAGTAACAACAATGAAAGAGGAAGTGGAAGAAGAAAAGAACATTGAAATATGTGATGAAATCATTACCTCATCTTCAGGGGCTTCCTTTTGATTTGACCAAAAAGGATCCTTAGGTTGGATTTATGATTAAAGTGAGGCCTCTTGGATTAATTGAGGGACGTTTGGAGGATATTTGAGTAGGTCTTGGCCGAGAAGAATGGATTTGGAGTTGTGAAATTAAGGGAAGGGGAAATACCCTTTCCTAAGCTATGTGAGGGTTACTTTAGGAAAATATTGAAATATTATTTTATTATAAAATAATTTTCAGTTTATAATGGCTCAAAATGGATTTATTTCTAGGATAAGGTGGGTATTGGTCGAAGTATTCTCATCAAATTGGTTTTAGACCTGTTTTTCTCACTATATTAACCATATCGTTTAGATTTCATTTAAAGTTAAAAAGTATAACTTTGACCATGTCTTCTTGTATTTTTATATTACATGGTAAATAAACAAACCATAAAATTACAAGAAAATATCAAGTGGTTAATTAATTAAATATATATAATTATATATGTCATTTGATCAAACCTTATATGTTTAGCAATATTATATCATTAAATAATATAGTATTTGTTTGAAATTCTCATGTATTTCAATTTTCCACTATTTAGTATTTGGTTTTTTTGACTGTTAAAAACATGATTAATAAAAAAAATACATTAAATCAACCCTAAAATTTCATATGAACCATTAAAATTAGTGTAATGCATCAAAAGTTTTAATTTACATTTATTATAATATTTATAATATCGATTATTATAATCATTCGTTAATAAGGTGATTAATGCATCATCATTGTGTCATAAATAAATTTAATTATTTAATGTATAAAATTATAAATAAAATACCATGATATAGTAAATATGTTTATCTTTATAATTAATATTTATAGTCAGATTTATATTAATTATAACCCCATATTAAAAATTGTTTAGTTATTAAACTATGAATTTTACGATTTTAACTCTTCTTTAAATAAAATAATATAAATGTCCTAATAGAATCAAAATGGATAAAAGAGGAACATAGTTTATTACTAAGGATTATTTTGGTTGAAAAACTCTTAATAAAATTTGAAAATGTGTTAGATTAATTATAATATCATTTTTACCTTAATTACACTATTTACTTTTAAACGTGGTAAATGAAAGTGAAAAGATACTATCCACCGAAATTTATTTTTATCCTATTGAACCTTATTCTAATTACTGTTGTCTACTATATATCTCATATTTTTGAAATTCAATTCACAAAACAATAAAATTAGGTTTTTTAAAAATTTGCAAATGTTCCTAGAAGATGGGTAAAAGACGTTAAAAAGTTCAACAAAATTGTATACATCTAATCATATTATAAATTGACTATAATGAATTACATTGAACTAATATAGTTATTATTTATGTGTTTTTACTTAAAAATAAATTTAAATAATAATTATTATTATTTAAATAAAAGTTTGTTTTAGACAATACCATATTGTTTTTCCCTATTCATCAAAAATTGAATGTTTTCAGAAAAATACAAAAAAATAACCCTAATCTAATTTTGAAATTTTGAATATAAAAAAATATTCAATTTAAAAATATTTAATACACTTAATTTTCATTAATTAAGTGTAAATTAATTCCTATTTTGAAAAATAGAAAGTATGTTTTTAAGAAGTAAAAACTATCAACAGATTGACATGTGTTTATATCCAATTTTAATGTGAAATTACTTCCAATGATGAATTTTATATAAAATTATAAAAATATAATCAATATATACTCTAAAACCAATTAAGAGGATAATCTAACAATATAAATAAATTGGGTGAAAAGGTAGTTTTGAATTAAAATGTAGTATTTTTTCACTATTCATTAAAAAATGAAACTTCTCATAAAATTACCATAATTTCACCCTGATCTAATATTGGTATTCTGAATTAGAATATTAATTCAATTTCACCAAATGGAATTTATAATAGTGTATAAATCTAATTTTATAATTGTTCATAAAAAGACATAAGAAGTAGTTCTATTTTCAAAATAGTACTTATATTTTAATGAAACTTGTACATTTGCTTATAAATATGGTTTATTTATGTTATAGAATTATAAATGAAATTTAAAATTTATTTGTTACTATTCATATGTCTATATTTAATATTTATGTTATAAATATATCATTTGAATAATAAAATGTTGTTTCGAAGAAACTGAATTTTCCATATAATGTAAGCCAAGTCAGTGTTGCATGGAGTATAATATATTGAATTAATTTAATGAAATAAGATACTATGAAATCTTGGGTGTTACATTCTATTTTTGGGATGTCATCTCCCTTCACCTTTAGATGGTGGTACCTGAATCTTGTGTCATGCATGGAAAAATACTAATCTCCCTAGATCTGATCAAAAAATCCATTGATACGAGGAAATGAATATTTATTTTTAAAAGTAATGATATTCAAAGATCTGTAATAAATTCAAAGCCTCATGGAAGTATATATTTTTTTTAAAAAATTCGATCACCCCAAGGTGATGTTATAGGATAAATGAAAACATTATTAAGCAACTCTTATAACTAATTTTCCAATTGTAAAAGTCCCACATGAGCCATTTGAAAAGGGGGATTTGAAATTGGATTAAAATTAGGAACTAAGACAATAG
This sequence comes from Viscum album, assembly GCA_963277665.1. Classification (NCBI taxonomy): domain Eukaryota; kingdom Viridiplantae; phylum Streptophyta; class Magnoliopsida; order Santalales; family Viscaceae; genus Viscum; species Viscum album. The sequence goes on along the minus strand of OY728128.1, from coordinate 1,464,935,933 downwards.
TAAATTCAACATCCCAATCAGGTATAACACTGAGAAACTCATTATAAAAGAATACAGGTTTTCTTATATGACAACTACATTATTCATTTGAACAGTTCCCTTATTTTCAAAAACATGTTTAAGATAACTTTAATTTCCATATTTTTAAAGTTTCTCACCTTCCTGATATGTTATTAAGTGTATTGGTTAATTGTTTTATACAAACTAAAATTCTTTCTGATAAACAAATTCTTCCATTTTATAGTCAATTTTAGTATAGAAAATAAATACCCTATCCATACCTAGAATAAAATCAAACTTTAATAGGGGTAAAAAATAAGGTTTATAGGTAATTTCATTCAATATAAAACAAATATAATATTCTTATAATTCATTTTTTCTTTAATATTTCCCCCTACTATTTTAACCAAATGTTATGGCTTAATTTTATGAGGTGAAATTTCCAATTTTCTGGAAAATACTTCATAAATAAATGAATGTGTAGACCCTGTATCAAATAGGACATTAAAAAAATATGAGTAAATAAACAATGTTATTTGTACAAATATATTGGCTGGAACAAAAACTGTTTATGTAGTCACAAATGATTTTACTACCCCATTCTTCTTAAATTGTATCTTCTTCCCATCATTTAGATCCTTCTTTTGGTAGGTATGTGCATAATTCCCCATATCACCACATTTAAAAAACATTATAGTTTTATTATTATAATTAAACTTAAGATCATTTTCATTGCAATCTCAGTCCATATTTCAAAATTTACCAAATAATAAACTCTTCTTGGATTTCTGAAGGAATTATCCAAAGAGATTTATACCACACTTTTCATAAACTATAATCTAGATTTTCTTACCATTAGATTTATTTTATTTTTTATTACACATTTATTTACATCATGAAACTTTCTTATTAGTTTTGTCAAAGAACATGTGATCATCCAAAAACTCCATTTCTAACCCTTCAACACATCAAATAAGTTTCTCACAACTTTTGAATTCATGGGAATCCAATTCACTTTTGTATCATGGCCTCAATCCTCAGTAAAAATAATTTATTTTACTATCTAGATCCCAAATATGATTTGGAGAATACCTTGAAAATGAGATGAAGTTTTATTCATAAATTTCCACTAAATATTCCTCGTTTTATTTTAGTTCTAGGAATTAATTTTCGATCGAAACTCATAGCACTATAAAAAAAATCAAGTAAAAGATTATTAAATTCATCCCTTTTTAAGGAATAAATATTTTCTCTTTCCATAATACTCTTAACAATTTACCACCACGGGCCATCTTCACCATCAAAATGATAAATTTAAAGACTAAATATTTTATTATCTAAAAACTCCATGACATCAAATATATTTTTATATTATTTAATCCACCCTTAAACTACCACTAGGTAATAATATCCACCAATAGTAGTAGGTTCTTGCCTCATAAAATGTTATAATATAGTTATGTTCCATTATGGAAGATATGGATATTCCCTTTCATTGATTTCACTTCCATTTATATTTTATATAAATTGATCCATTATTATCACAGACTGCTCAGTTACAATTCCCTCTATTCATGATTTTGAATTCAGAAAGATGTCATCCTCTCAGTTCCCCCCAACTTTCGATTCCCAATTTCTTCTATTGAAAACAATTCTTAACTGACATATCATAGAGGAAGAATCATCATAATCACAAAGATCAATATCACTTCAAAAATAACCATAAAGGAAAAAAATCAGATATGTAATTCTTTAAATAATATCATTACCATTAAAGTTATCTAAACCATGATTTGATTATAACTATAAGGGAATGACCATAAACATTATATAATCTAGTTAATTGAACTATAATTAACTTTCTTACATTCCCAAAGAACTTTTTAGATTATTTTTTTATAGAATTAGGTCATAATTCATACATGACATCCCACAAGCATACAAAGTAGATACAATTAAAATAGTATCCATTGTTATCATAATACTAATGTCTCTAATAGAACATGAATTATTTTCATTAAAATTTTTCACAAAATTTATATTGGCTTATTAGTTTCTCATAACTATCCTTAAACCCTGTAAAAAAAATTAAAACTTGAGTATAGAATAAAAATCTCTATAATAGACATAAAAATAACAAAATTAATCATCAGTCCAAAAATACGTATAACAATATGAAATCATTTTCACACAAATATTATTATCTCCCTTAAAGTATCATATACATTTTTGTTAAAACAATATATTTCCATAAAAATATAAATCATAAATTAACTATTTAGGAACTTGGGGCATAATTTTCATACAACAAATCCTTATGATTGTAACCCTTCTGGGTACCATATGATTTTTAAACCTAACAACTGACTTATAATATAACCCTCATGGATACCTTATGATGTAATTATTGCAGTTAGAAATATAATAACCATTAGTTCCAAATTACAATCTAAAAATACCCAATTAATTGTAGTTATATCACAGACCCACCCTTCATCATTAATAAGTTCCAATAACCATAACATAATCATTAAATATGAACACTTTCATTATAAAAACTATTCCATAATAAAAATCACTTATTAAAGGAATACTATGCACATAAAAAGGAAAATAAATTCATTGAAAATAACCATGTAATATTCTAAATAAGTCATAAAAAATTATGTCATCATGTAAGAGGGAATGGATTCTCACTCTATTTATATAAAACATTCCTTTTGTTTTTTTTAAAATTGAAATTAAAAGAGCATTATTTAAGAAATGTTCCTTACATCAGGTTTGACTTACCTTAAACATGTTGAATCCTACTATTTAAAAATTTAAAGAGTGTTAATAATTTATAATATAATTATATTAATATTTATAATACCTCACAATATATTTTAATAATATCTTTCCACCCATTTATTAATAATAGTTTGTTGCTTTCATTATTTCAGGTGTGTATGTTTCATGGTTTCATGTTTGGTTCATTATTGATATTCTTGTCAAATGGAAATAATACTTTAAATGAGATAACATAAATATATAGTTCATTTTAAACTATTATTATTTCATTTATAACTTTCATGAATTCGGTAAAGGGAAACAAAAACTCATCTTCTCTGAAGGCGGTGAATTGAAACACTATAGATGATGATTTCATTTTTAATAATAAAAGGAGAAAATAAGATATTTTATGAATGATATAACATAAACATAATAATGTTAAATTATATATATGATACTAGATTTATCCTGAAAATGTTTATAGGAGGTGAGGATAAGGTACAAGTGATAATGAATTTAAAGAAGAAGAATACGGAATTTACTTTTTGAACCTTTTTTCCTTGAGAACCTCTTTAAAGATCTTGGAATTGCTATTTTTATAACACTAGGAACACTATAATGTATAATGGTATATGGATTACGGAATATAATATCATATAGTTGATAAATATGGCATAATTTTGGAGAAATTAATTGAAGGATTGATCACCCTTTTATAATTTAGGTGAGGGGAAAATTAAGAAATATGTAAAATATTAAAATATAATAAGTATAATATAGGTGTAAATAAATCCAAAAGGCTTAAAAAGATAAAGAGGAATATAGTTTTGAAATAATATTATCACATTTTTCCTTATTAAGTATTTTTGTGATTTTTAAATGATTTAAAAAATATTATATTCATGAAAAATAATTTTTGTAAAATTAAACACTATTCATCTTTATGAATTTAAAAACACTAAACCAAATATAAACATTTGAACCATATTTTTTTCATCCTAGACATGTAATATTTATTTATATAATTTTTGGATTTAATTTTAAATATCAAATTATATTTATTTAAATATTTTTAATATCATTTATTTTATTTTTTCTTTAATAAAATAATATCTTGATCATCGTAGTGCAAGACATTAAGTTTATTTTCTATTTAATATAAATTAAATAAAATACATGAAGAAGATAAATTTATTATATTTTAAAATACTCTTTATGGTATAATATCACTTCTATGAAACAATTTATTAAAATATTATACCAGTTAAAATGTAAACTATGAACAACATGACTTTATTTTCATTAAGATATTTTTAATGGTCTTAATCATATCCAACTAGATCCAAAAGTTCATTACTTCTACCCATGGAAAAATATTATTTATATATAATCAAAAAAAATATATTTTCCATGTTTTGGTTCATTTAATAGTTCTTATAATTTTAACTAAAATAAATTTATTGATTTTTCTTTTACTTGCACAAGCACTAAATCAGAATTGAATAATCAATAACGCTAATTATTTAATATATAAATTTGAAAATTAAAATAAATTCATAAAAAAATTAATTAAGTTCAAAATAATCTTTTATATTATTTCATTAATTATATTTAATCCTTTCTAAACCTAGAAAAATTCATTGATTTGTTAATTTTACTTTTCTTTCCTTTTACAAGAATTGCCCATTCATTTGGATATGTATCATGTCATGTAACTCAAAAATTAAAACTATAAATCATGAAAACCAATGATAAATAATAATTAATAAATAATTCATCAAAATAATTTTTATCACTCATTTAATATCTATAAGTAACCAATTTTTACTTTTCCAACATTGTTCATGCACTACGTCCGCACTGACAATGAATTTTATACATATCATGACCTTTTTTACCTATGATGAATTATTTACATTCCATATTTCTATTAAAATATAATTATTTATTTATTCCATAAGTTTAATACATTTTATATTCTAACTATGACTTGGGGATTTCACAAAAAATAATTTATTTTCAAAAAACTTATTCTTAACTCTTCACTAAAAATATATTTTTTTTAAAATTTTTTAGAAATTCATACATAGATAATATAAATTTTTTGAAATCCTAAATGATGTTAATTTTTTCAATTTAAAATTATATAATTTTAAAATTAATCATGTAAATATAACAATATAATTAATTAGTTTAATTAAATTATTTGTTTTAAAAATTACGTCACATAGTGAATTTAACTATTTAATTCAATAATACTAATATAAAGACTAATTATTCTATTTTTACCTAGGGTTTTACACATTTAAAAACATAATTTTTTTAAAAAAAATTAATTATTTGAATAAATCCCTGAAATCAATTTCAAAATCACATATATGGATTTAGTATTTAGTTTTGATAATATATTTCCTAAGAGCCCCTCAAAAACTCATTTTTGTAAACATGAAAATACCAAAGATAAGGAAAAACGTATTGGAAAAATAAATTCAAGAATCATACCATTGATTTTAAATGAAAAAATATTTTAAAAGTTATTTTTCACCCAATACATTTAGATAAATAGAATAGTATATATTCACCTATAATAACCTAATTGAAACATATCCATTGTCATGTATCAGCTCAGGTCGACCCTGAACCGGTCACCTAACTGCTCTACAACAAGTCCTGAGATGTGTTCTCGATCCTCCTATGATTTTGAAAAGCACCAAGGTCATCCCTAGAGTGAAAAGGTAATGATTTCTCCCAAATATAAAAAATTAAACAAATAACATAAAGAAGTGGAAAACCCAATAAACATTTATATAAACATTGAACTGAATGTTAATTTTATATAAAACTAAAAGTAAAACTGATCCAGAAAACTCCAATGAAAAATCCTAACAACCAATTAAATCAATTACACCACACTAGTCACTATCCAACACAATTTTCACATGTCGTCCAAGGCAATTTTAGTAAAGCTGAAACCTGCCCAAGGGCTAAAAATAGAGGAAAACTATAGGTGTGAGTATTAAAACTCAAGAAGGTTTACCCGATATTATATTCCAAATGAAATTAACTTTAAATAAAATAAACATCCATTTATATGTTTGAACTCAAATATATAAAATTATTTTTTCCCAACAAGATTTCATGCTATCAAATTTATCATAAAAAAACTTGCATGTTTTATAAGAAAAAATGTTAGTAATAATTTTCAAAGAGATGAAACTTCAAAATGAAAGCGTTTTTCAAGAGGGATACATAAAACAATACAAAATTTTAAATAAAACACACATAATAACGACTTTTCCATCCAAACACACCGTATATCGATGATGAATACAATATATCCAATGTGCACTAGTAATAGGGACACCCCTATGCAAAAGTTCATTGTGGGCCCTTGGTACCTCATATCTCGGTGTAAAAGGAATCAAATCCAATATACATTCTCATGAATGAGACACTAGTAGGGAACAATAACCATAACCTTATGGTGCCAAACATCATCATCGTAGTTTAGTTAGTGTTGTCATCAGAAAACTTGCTATGGGAAACAGGGACAAAACCACTTTAGATCACTACCATACTAGTACACGTCCATCCACCTAGATACATAGGTTTCACTATTTGTGACCAATAAAGTTCCATATGTTATTAAATACACTTTACACATGAAAATTTCTTTTTCCAAATCTTACACACACTAAACATCCCCCAAACATGTTTCTCATTTCTTTCACGTATCAATAGACCACATAAAATTTTCATAAAACAATTTCAAGAAGTATAATGAGGCTATTTACATGAAATTCATTTAAAAATGACCCTTAAAGATATAATACCACTAATAACATATCATAACATTTTTTTAAGCCCCAACCCAATTCAATAAATAAATTTCTTGAGTCATAAAATGACCATAAATTTTCAACATGGAATGTACATAAAAATCATTTTTACAAGAAAATTCCAAATAGGCCTTTAAACATCTTCACAAAAACCAAAATTATCAAAATAACCAATTCCAATATTCATAAAGATGTGTAAACACACCATTGAATAAATAATACATTTACTTAAATCCCTTAAAAATTCAGGTTAGACATTCAAAATCCATCCATTTCAATAAAGATGCCAAACGGGCCATTTATCAGGAACCCATGCCAAAACACCCTAAAACCCAAACTCATTTTATTATAAAACCCCAAAACTAAAGGGAAACCAAATAATGAAACCCAAAAAACATGATTCACATTCTTCCTATAGTTTTTAAAATCAATCCAATAATTTTATATCACCTTGATCACACAAAATCCTACTAGGAACTTTAACGAAAATGAGGCAGACAACATATAATAAAACAAATTCTATTTAACACTAAAAAGGATATAAAAAAAATTAATGAAATAAAATTATTTAAATTTTTAAACCCGTTTCTAAACATTACAATCCAAGTGAAAAAGATAACGGTGCATTTAAACAAACACTTGGTGAGCACTTTTATAAAAAAACAACACTACTTTTCACAAAAACAAGCCAAAAACACCACCTTACACAAAAAATAAAATTATTAAAGGCCTATAAAATAATAATGATAATTTGAAGAGGGTGAAACTACTAATAAAAAGATGAATTTTAAATAAAAAGGACATTAGCATTAGGAATCCTACCTCAAAACCATGGAGGAATTGAAAAGTGGACCCGAAATCACCCACTATGGGTTCCAAACCGCTATATCTACGACGACCATGCATAAAAAAACAAAAAACCAATTAAAAATCATGTTATAAGATATAAATAAGAAGATAATGAACCGGGAAGAAGTGAAAACAAATAGAAAAAAAAAGAAAAAAATGATGAGGTAGGTGAAAGGAGAAGAGGAAAGGGAAGGATTTGATGAAGAACCACTTGCCTTTTGTGATAAATCTCACAAAAATTATCCCAAAAGATGGATAAAGAAAGGGGTATCCCTTTGGTCTATACCAAACATTTAGGGATTAAAATATGTGTTATAATCACTGAAATACTAATTTTATAATGAAATTTATTAATCTCATAACTGGATGCACAGTTTTGCTACACTATTTTGTAAACCATGCACAAACCATTTGAATGCTACTCAAATTTTCTAAAAGATTGAAATTTAAAGTTGCATGGTTTTGGAAAACCTTTCTCAAACTGTATAACCCCTAAAAAATTCCTAAAACCCTCAAATGACACTCCAAACACAAGGGAAACCCACCCATTGATCCACGAATGATATAAACACAATACAGTGACACTGTGGGTGTCACAAACTCTCCACCATGCAACTTTATCCCAGCACAAAGCAACTATCAACCATGAGGTAAAGAATATATAAAGAAAACAATTCAAAACTAAACACCTGTCACACTCATAACCCAAGAAAAATACCGGGATTCCAAATGAATTAGATCATAATCAAAAACCTGAAAACTGGTTGTGATAATTCTAACTAGCATTAAGACTTTTTGCCTTTGGAAATCCATAACAAATTTCATATGATTTATCAATACCTAAGGATTTCATGATAACATGATCAAGCCTCTAAATCCAAGTAAATATCATTTAAAATTAACAAAAAATAAGCCTCCAGCCCAGACAAAACACTAAATCATAATCACCTTCTGAGAATTAGTGGAAAGATCAAGCCACTATCTCCACAGCCAAGCGAAGAACCAGAATCTTGGGCCTTCATACAATGATCCATACGATCAACCAAACCAAAGATAACTCATGAAATAAAACGATTCTATAGGATTTTAGAAAGGGTTCCCCACCATTTTGAAACAACTAACATTTTCAAATTTCTTAAAAAGATGATTTAGGATACCCACAGTGGGTCTCCCCACCATTAAGAACCATCTAGCAATAACCAAATGAGGATTCAACATGTACTAGGAATGGGGTTGTCCCACACATTCCCAACAAAACCTTCCCACAAAAACCTACAAACCAAAATTAAAAGGATTACAACATGAACATTTAAACCACCCACTATTGAACGGGGGGGAAACAACTGGGCCAACACGTTATGTACAGATCCCTCTCCACCTATGAATAGGTAACAATTAGATAGAACCAGATTCACATAGGTGTTCCACACAAGGACATTTATCGGAAACCCACATCCAAGATAGAATAACCACAAACATTGCATGAGTTGTGATAAGAGGAAATTTAAAGTGATCAGAACCCATAATACAAACATAAAATCTACCCCACCATAATGGTGGAGACATGAGCTTAGTCAAGCTCCCCAAACATCTAGTGATTTCCTAACTACGTGAAAAGAATCACTTTGAGGCCTTTAGCTGGAGCCCTGATGTTTTACTGCTGTCAGGACCTACGAATCCCAAGACCTGATGAAACTCACTAGATCAAACAAAAAACCATTACCCAATAGAGACTTAGAGGTACACACCACCATTCTAACATACACTGAATGAGGAGAGAAATGAACAAGGAACTTGGTGAAACACACCAAGCATCACCCAACACAACCTCTATAGTTTAGAAACTCACCATAAAAGGAAGGAACTTTAAATCAAGCCCAAAAAACTCTCTATTTAAATAAATGGGTCGAGGCATTATTTAAAGAGGTGAATATTGAATTTGAAACATGATAAATAATACAAAGGTTTATCAACTACAAATCATTAAAATTTATATCTATCCATTTCCAAATCATGTCATCCAACACAACTTTAGAAACCCACTAAACGTTGCTACAAAAACAATTTCATTAAGAACCCATTCCATTTCAATACACACCAAGGGTTTTTAATGAAATAGTTTCTTTAGACACATAAATACTGCTTTACAAAAACATCATAAATTTATATCTTAAAGTACATTTGAAAACAAAAAACATTGTGGATTTTTCACACTCACCAATGGAGTTTCATCGAGCCTCGCTCACATTCCCATTTCTGTGCCACCCTGGGCACCCATCCACTATTCCATACAGGGCATCCAACAACATATCTATATAAAACCATGCATGCGAGCACCCATTAGAAAAAAAAATCTAAAACAAAAATCCTCATTTTCAAAGACAAAACATTCAACCCATTTCAAAAATCATGTACCTTCCATAAGAACACTAACCACCAAGTCAAAAACCTTTTTCATATTTCCACATAACAAACCTTTTTACCATGCTGGAAAAAACCCTATATGTTTCAATCAAAAGCTTCTCCCTTTATTTAAAACAATTTTCAGTATCTAAAAAAACAACACTTATTAAAAAAATATTTCACTATGAACCCATTCCATTTCTTTTAAAAAAATCCAAAACAAGTGTTCCATTAAAACATCCCTAAACCATTTCAAAAATTCAGCAAGGTCTATTTTCTTATTCTGAAAGCCAAAAATGCCAAAACACTTTTTTATAAAAACACTAGCAACTCAAAAATAATTCCCAAAACCAATTCATCAGGTTCAAACAAATTTTAATATCCCAACACATCCCATTTAAAAGAAATTTTGAAAATCACATTAAAATAATCTAGGATTTCTTAATATTTTATTTCAACAAACCAAAAGGTTAGAATAAAGAAATTCATTCATGTTAAATCATTTCCACTTTCTCCTCAAAAGTTGTCTCAGAAAAACCAAACATTACCAAAACATATCTTATATGAAGAATTGAAAATTCACCCCCACAATTCTCACACAAGGATTTTCAAAACAAAATTCAGAATTCAAGAGAGGTCCTAGAGAGCCACACAAGGGAACTAGTATTGGTGGGTTACTTGACCATATGGATAGAGGCCATATGTCAAACAAACTAGCAACACAGATACCATTATCAGGACTATTCACGAGTTCCACATGGATTTCTAGGCCCTTTGAGCTCATGGATTCCATTACTCCAACTTCCCTTATCATATCTCAATCACAAAAAAAAATCCCTAAGAAACAAAAAAACTAATTAAACTAGACTTCCCATGGACACATGAGGATCAAAATGAGAATGATTTCATGAATCTCTTCCAGAACCTACCCCTCAAGTCCAGAAAATTGTACTCTATCTACCTTTTAATCCCCCAAATAATATGGTCCCTCTAGAAATAGAGTTCCTCTAAGACAAAACCTACTTTGATACCATTTTGTAACATACCAGCCAGGGTCGACCCTGAACCGGTCACCCAATCCACATCGTGACTAGTCCCGAGATGCGTTACCAATCCTCCTGGAATGGAAAAAAGAACCATGGGAATATGTAGAGTGAAAATGTAACAGTTTCTCCTAAATTTATATAATTAATCAAACAATGGAAATAAGTGGACATCCCAATACACATTTATATAAATGTTGAACTGAACGTTAATTGTACATGAAACTGAAAGTACACCAGAACTAGACAACTCAACTAACTAAAACTAACAACCAACTAACTCCATGTAACCCCACCGGTCACTCTCCAACACAATTATCACAAGTCACCCTAGGCAATCGAACTCAAGATAAAACCTGCACAAGGTCTAATAAAAGAAGAAGACAATAGGCGTGAGTATTAAAACTCGGTACATTATACCGATATTCTATTCCCAATGAACAAACTTTTAAAAAAATATACATCTATTTACGAGATCTAACTATAACCTATAAAAGTGTGTTTTCCAAAAATGATTTCATGCTATAAAAGTTATCATTAAAAATTCATTTATGTTCTATAAACAAGAATGATAGCAACAATTTTAAAAGAGATGTTACTTCAAAATGAAACGTATTTTAAAGAGGGATTCATTAAAGAATGTAAAATTTTAAATAAAACACACATGGTACTTAGTTTTTCAGCCAAACATATTTTTTTCAACGGTTAATAGAATATATCCAATGAGTGCTAGTCATGAGAACACCCCTATGCACTAGTTCATTGTGGTCCCCAGGTACCTCTAATCTTTGTATAAAAGTAACCATATAATATATATGTTCATGTGTATGAGAAAATAGTATGGAAAAATACCCATAACATAGTGGTCCACAACATCATCATCATCATAGTTTAGTGGGTGTTTTCATTGTCAAGCATGCTACGTAAAGCAAGGACGAAACCACTTTGGATCATTGGCATAAAAGTACACATCCCCCCACATAGATACAAGAGTTTCCCTATTTGTGATCAATCATGGTTCACATGTTATCAAATACAATTTTCACATGAAAATGTCTTTTTACCATTCATACACACACAAAACATCCCACAAACATGTCTCACATTTAATTAATGGATCAATAAACTACTTATAAGTTTCATAACATAATTTCAAGAATTATAACAAGGATTTTAACATAAAATCTACTTAAAATTATGATTTAAGGATAAATAACAAGCAATACCATATAAAACCATTTTTTTCAGCCCCAAACAAATTTAATAAATACATTTCATAAATAATAAAATTAACCCAAATGATACAACATTGAATACAAATGAAAAACATAATTACAAGAAAAAGTGCCAAATGGGCATTTTAGAATTCTTCACAAAAACTACATTTATAAAAAGAATAAATTAAAATATTAATAAATAGGTGCAAAAACACCATTGGAAGTAACAAAATATTCAATTAAATCCCTAAAAAAATTATGTTACGCATTCAAAACCCATCAATTTCTATAAAGATGCTAAATACGGTATTTATTGGGAACCCATGCCAAAAAACCATAAAAACCATACTCATATAATTATAAAACCAATTACCAGATTTGAACCCACATAAGGAAACCAAAATCCTTGATTCAAAATTATACAACACTTTTCAGAAGCCATCCAATCATTTTATATCACATTGAGCACACAAATTCCAACAGAACACTTTCCCAAAAACAAGGTAGGAAACATTTAAAAAATATATTTTACACTAAAATGGTTTTGAAACCATTTTTGAATGAAAAATTATTATTTTAATGTCTAAAGAGGTTCTACAATCACAAAAATGTGTGATAGGTAACAAAACATTTAAATAAACACTCGAGGTCCACTTTTATATCAAAACTACACTAATTTTCACAAAATAAGGCATAAACACCACCTTGAACATCAAATAAAATTATTCAAGGATTATAAAACATTAATAATAATATGTATAGGGAGAAAATACAATGAAAAATATGAATGTTAAATAAAATGGACATGTGTAATGGGAAACCTACCTCAAAACCATGGTGGAATTTAAACAAACACCCGAATACACTCGACGTGGGTTCCAAAAACCTAGATCAAGGAAGAAAAGGGATAAATGAACCAAACCCCCATTAAAATCATGGGAAAACATAAAACTAGTTCAGGAATCACCATATAAGAAGGGAGAACCAAGTGAAAATGATAAAGGTGGTTAGTGGGGGGAGAATGTAGAAGATAAAAGGAATAATTCAATGAAGAATCCTTGACCATTTGTGATAAATAGACCAAAAAATGCCCCAAAACGATGGATAATATAGGGGAAGGGTGCATTGTGGTCAATACCCAATAGTTAGATATTCAAAGAGGAGGTGGAATCACTGAAATATGATTTCTAAAATTAATGTTATCAAACCCATAATTGGTTGAGTGATATTGCTAAGAGGTTTTATAAACCGTGCACAAACTATTTGAATGCTAAAAGAATGTTCTGAAACATTTTAGGTTAAAGTTACATTGTTTTAGAAAACTGTTCTCAAACTGTGTGACCCAAAAAATTGTCCCAAACCCCTCAAATGAAACCCCCAAATACTAGGGAAGCCCACTCAATGATCCTTGAATGATTTAAAAAGATACAGTGACATTGTTGGTGTCAAAAACTCTCCAGCGTGAAACATTCTCCCAATAGAAACTAAGGATCAACAATAAGGGAAATATTAGACACAGAAAACAATCCAAAACTCAACTCCTATCTCACCCAGAACCCAATAAAAGTACTAGAATTATAAAAGAAAAGGATCATAAACCAAAACATGAAAAACTGGGTGTGACATCCATTGTGATGAACCTTTCATCATTAATTATCACGATGAGCTTCAGATGCCCTAAAATATCATGTTTTTAAACAAAAAAACAGGACTTTGGGTTCATCCACTATGTATATATAAGTGATAAGAATATTAAAATAAAATAATAAATGATTATGAGGTAAGAAAATATACCATAACATTGAAAATCCCCATAGAATCAATGATTAGATAAAAAACCCAAGGAGGAAGAGTGGGGAGTAAAATAAAGCTCTCTTTTAGTCTCATCACATGATTGGGGGGAAAGAAAACCCAATATGGGATTTCATTTAAATAAGGAACAACTAAAATATCAAAATCTCGAACACTAGGAAAAATCTCATAGTAAGGCCACATGGTTTACCAAACCATACACTAACGGTAAAGAACTCACTAGACTACCAGGGCATTACTTGACATTTTGGGGAAAAGGTTTACTCAAACCATGAACCAAACATGAAAAAATAAACATACAAAAGGATAACTCCTGTAGTTAATATTTGGTTCTAAACGGGTTCCCCAACCTTGATCTATTCCTTAAAAGGGAACTGTAATAGCTAGAAATTTATGAATGACATGGCCTTATGATTTACTAGTCTTTGTGCCCGGAATGAGCCTATGAGAAATAAATTAAAATTAAAAAAATCCTAAAATTCCCAATGTCCAATATAATCAATAATCCAGATAAAAAACACATAAAATTTATACCATTTTGTGACATAATTTCAATCATCTAAAAATTAATGAAATACTCACTTTCATTAATCAATTTCAAGATTCTTGGAAAATATAGATCTAAATGTATCACCTCATGTGGGTACTTATTTTTGACCTCCACCTTGTTGAAACTCATTCACAATTTTTAATTTATAAAAAACATTATAAATTTTGAGTATTTCAAAATTCATCATTGGTATATTTCTCATCGCTTTAAATTTGATATCCCTCTCCATGTTATTTAGACTCAAATCATGGTGTATTATATGCGAAAGATCATTCACCACATTTAAACTCATAAAAAAACTATTTTGATCAACGTAAATTAGAAATAGGTTTAAACTTTTATTTACCACTTTAAAATTATGGTTTTATTATTTGTTTCTAATTACACATCCATATTTTGAAATATCACCTCATTCACAATGTTACAATGTTGACAGAAACTCCAGATATTCATCCTAAACCTATATAAAAAGGTGAAAATTACTAGATTAAACTTCTCTTCATGAATTTTAGTTCTTCCAACTACTTTATAATTTATATATTTATTATTTCTAATATAAATTCCTCTTGCATCAAGCCATTATATATATTTCAATAGTTTTTTACCAATCATCTATGATAGGAACCCACTATAAAGAATCCAAATTATTTATCTTTTATGTTTTATAATCTATAATAACCAATGATGATTTTCCCTAATTACTCATCCCCCTCTAATATTTTGAGTTTCAATTCAACTTTAATTGTATATGTAGTATCATGAGATGATTTTTTGTCTGTTTCCAAGTTGATCATGCATCCCATGAGTTTTTGAAGGAAAATAAAATGAATTATGAAATTTTACATTATCTACAAGATGTTGTCTCAAATGAACTATAGGAACATCAAGAATAGTCTCCCATGATTCTTATACTTTCTATGTTTTCTGGAGTGATAATTTATACCACTACATGAGGTATTTTTAACATACACTCCATGAGACCAAAATAATCATTCAAAAAAGAATATCATTTTTTGGAAATTTGATTCTATAATTCTCTTATTCAACATCATCATATATAGAATCATTCTCATTTTTCTTATATATCTCATTATATTTATAATTTTTAGTAGAATCCCATATTCTTTTTTTTATTTATATTTTTCTTTACTTTAGTGATGTAATCAAATTCTTATCCTTCTTTACACTACTTCCACCATTTTGTGTTAAATCTCATGTATCAAAAATAATAGTTCTCGGAAAACAGGTGAGTCAATAATATTATTTATAGAATAAAAAATTTCCCCAAAATAATTAAAACCCTTACCAAATTCTTTGATAAAATTTTTGAGATTCACTTAATTTTATTTTTAAATGAATTTTCACGTTCATTTAACATTTCTTTCTTCATTATTTGAAATCAATTTCTTTAGTAATATAAAGTTTCTTGTTTATAGATTTTTAAATTTCTTTGCGGTCAACCATATTACATGAAAACTCTCTATCCATCAGGATAATACCCATTGGGGTTTTTTTCATCAAGATAATTCCTTAATGAACCATTCTCATTATTTAATGATTTCATTTCAAAGAAAATTATCTTATTTTACTTCATATACACCAATATATTTTTCCTTATTTAAAGATTCTTTATGTCTTCTTATAACTTCTATCTTATCCACTTATACCTTATTAATTTCTTTAGGTAACATTATACTATTTTGATATAACTATAATGATTATAAATATTTCATTATACAAGTCATCTTTTAAATTTTTACATTCATAATCAAAATTATTAAATCATGTTTTTAATGAAATTTCTTATTATTTCTTGTGTTTCTATATAATTTTTCCTTTTAATGAATTCCACATCCACTTATTTATAATTTGTGATATTTTGGGTTGATCATAATATTAATCTCATTGATGATTCTATGGGAGCCTAGTTGAAAATCATATAATATTTTTCACATTATAGAACATAAATGTTGTTTTACCTTTAATTTACCATTACCTTAATAGATTATTCTGTACAATAATAAAATAAACTAATTCAAGATAATGGGATCAACCTCAACATCACTTTTTTCTCATAATTCATTTTAGTTTCATGAGTTTCTTAGAATCTAAATCTGTTTGAAATATAAACCTTTTATAATTTAAAGTTATTTATTAAGGTCAGACCATTATCTTATCATATGATATCAATACATTTTTGATTTACTTATGGTGTGCTAGTATATTTCTTGATAGTCCACCATCCAATAAACTATTTTGTTTTTATAAATAAACCAATTTTATGGGTTGACTGGGAATCTAGTTATAAGAGACCACCAAAATTAAAAAGTGATATGTCCTAGTCCAATTGCACATATATTTTTACATCAAACAGTTCTGGGAGAATGCATATAAATTTATTATCCATGGTTAAATCCTCAATAATTTGTCCATAAAAAACAAACTAAATGCATAATTTTATTAAACAAATTAAATAATTCATCCACTGACTAATACTATCTATTTAAAATTTCCTAAAATTGAGAATTCCGTGTTTTTAATCATGAATCAATTAATTTCTTATCACTTTTATGGATATCATGATATTTCTATAAATTAAATTTAATTTAATTAAAGACATAATTTTTTAAAGCCTTTCTATCAGTGGGATGGTTATACTGAATTTCATGCTCTTTCATCTGATTCAATATACATGAATTCATGTACATTGTATGATTTCCCGACATCTGAAATATGAACACCATCCTTGATGATTTCAAGAACATACAATATAGGTTAAATATTATATTAAATCATCCTCTCTTATAATAGGCAAAATGAATTTCCATAAAACATGGCGACCCCTTTATTAATAACTATATTTTTACATTCAAAAGAATCATAATAAAACATTTGTAACATTTTTTTTTTGATCCTAAAGAAAAGTGTATTCATAGATACCAATTGAATGTATCATGTAATTGATAAATATAAAAAATTCCTACAAATAGATTTTCTATAATCTCAAATAAAGTTCTTTAGGAAATAATAATTGGAATAACTGGGGGTATATCAATGATTCTAAAAACACAAAAACCATTCCACAATGAATGGGGTTATTATATTATTTGAATATTGGATCCATTAATATAACTAATCAATAATCAAAAGATATATATAGTAATATGGAATGCAAAAAGAACAACAGGTATTGCAAGGTTCTCACAATTATTTTATCACGTGGATACTACTTGTGGTCACTAATTCTAATATTTTTATCCATATCCTTATCATATAATCAATAAGAATAAGGAATAGAATACAGAATATGGTCTTGAACTATAGGTATACTAATGATCAAAATGAGTCTCTACAAGTCAATAAAACATTAAATTACCTTCTCATGTTCCTCTGGAAGTTTGATCAAGTGCACAATTTTATTATTCTCTTTAACCACAACCAAATAATTCCTATAAATCTCATTAGGAATTATTTATTACATTTTAAATGTTTCATCATCTATTTTTTTACTGTGAATCCACCCTTTTTAAAGACCATATATAAATTATGACATGACAGTTTTAATCTTTTAATGTTATTCAAATCCCAAATCGTTGGATTATATAACAAATTTAAAAACCTTAATGTCATTACAACATGACCAGATCAATTGTAGTGTGAAATTTTGTTCAAAAAATAATAGTAGTAGAAGTGTTAAAATGTAGGAAAAAACTAATAGGTATTATTTTATACATCAGAAATAACCACCCATGAATTTTTCATATCCTATTCCCTCATGTTTTGAAATAATATTCCACAAGGAATCACCTAAGGTTATAGTGTGGAACACTTTCTTGTCGAAAATTTCTCCAAACCAAAAAAATGTTTTATATTGATAGATAAATACACATAGGTGTTAAAATCAATGATTCCATAAAATAATCATATTATAACACATAAATATAGTGATATGATTATTTTATAAAACAAAAAAATACCCCTATACTTCAAGCCATTGCAGTGTAAAAAAGACCACATCAAGTATTGGATTTCTTATATATAATAAATGTTCATTAATTTAATTATACCATAACTAAAATATGCTAGAATACTATCATTGATAATGATAATAATAGTTATGAAATTAAAACACATTTAGTACTCATGAATGAATTCCCTCAAGAATCAAATAATAGTAATCTCCCGACATGGATAATAATTAAAAAACAAAAAATTTAAAGAGATGATATTTTAGGGAGTTATTGTACAATAAAAGAATGTACCCATACTATTGTAACATGATGGAGTCTTTTAGGTAACATAAACCATAACATCAAGAATTAATTAAGTTTTTTTGAGTTATTGTTATCTTCATTGAAGTAACAAGTATTTTATTTCTGATTTTGAATAAATTTAAGATCCTTAAAGAAGATACACGATTAGAAAATGGTTTGGGAAAATTGTGTGGATCATACCAGGAAAATTCATGTCCAATTTAAAAATTTATAGTAGGGAAATAATGGTTGTAACTTAGTTATATAAAATAATGTGTATTGAGATAACGTAAAAATCTAGATTACTTTGTGGATTGGAAAACAAAGAAACAAAATCATGCATAGGAAATTATTTAATATGAAAAATGGATTTTAATTTTAAAGCTCCCTAAAACCTACCATTACTCTTTATAATTATTGGGATCATAATACTAGGGACTCTAGTAGTAATTCTTATTGATTCCACTATTTCCATACTCAAAATATGGTGGATCAACTACATTGAATCATGAAAAATAAAGTTAGGAAGTCATTTCTTCCTCATTTATTCATGTTTATCATAGATTAAATATTTATGTCTTCAGATAAATCATAAAACAAAGATATATTTTATAGATATATTTACTATATCATAACCATATGGAGTTGCCTTATTTGATTGTTAGATTTATGTCTGACCTAGTGAATTGGAATCACATCCTTGAGTAAATCTATATTTAACATTAATAAGAAATCTACATTGGTAATTTGACTTAGATTTAATCCATAAGCATGAATATTTATTTAAATTACACTTCTAGGGACTCTATGAATATGGATTGAGTTTGTTTCTAGAGGAAATAGGTGAATGGACATAATCAAGTTATCATCCCTTGAAGGATCGTGGAATTTGGTACCAATTTTCTAAATGTAGGAAGTCTTTTCCATCTTGGTCCTTTATATGGTATTTTTTGGACTGTGTATATTCCAAGTGTAGAGACCCCTACATGATAGTTATGTTGGGTATTCTTGGGTATCTCATGACACCTTGGATTTGTATGACTTGTGTGTTCCTCACTATGTCACTCCATATTTGTGACTAATTCATAGCCATAGAATGTATAAAATTTCATGATTGTTTATTTCTATACTGTACCATGATTATTTACTATTCATAGAATATGAAATAATTATTTTGTTATTATTTTCCCAGACAACCCACAATTTACTTTTATATTATGCATATACAATTGAACCTTGTCATAGTTTTGATTTTTTCATATGAACCTAATGGATTAATCAAATCCTTGGATGGGGAGTTCATACAACATGACTCTTCATATGTGGATTCACAAACATGGTTAGAAACTGATCTTGGAATGTGACTCATCCATAGGAGAATACTATATTCCATTGGAACAGTGTATATATATGCCGGTATGATCTATCATGGGTAAAATCTGGGCATATCAAAGAACTCCATTTGTTTGAGTGTGCCAAGTGTGCATCCAATCAAAGGCGAGTAGGTATTCATGTTACAAGGGAACATTCATTTCCATTAAATGAGTTTTTCCATGGGGTTTTAATGTGAATATTACATAAAATAAAACTTGTAAAAAAAATTATCTATCAAATATAATTGGCTACATGTGATATTACTCTAGCATGGTTCTAGATAAAGATCATATATGGTTCGCATTAGCTTTTTCAATGCACGATCACTCAGTACATGATTTGATATATAATTTTTTGTGCACTTAAATATCTATCATTCCATACATATATATATAAATATATATCTTCAAATATATTAAGAATTAATTGTTGGTTTTCTACTCGGTTTATGGTCACACATCTCATGAGCATCTTACTACAAATGAAAACTTCATGATTACGAATATAGAGATGGGGAGGGGCCCTATTGTAGGTTACTGAGGATCTTGGTGATGCGATATGGGTTAGAAATGGTGTCATACCCTGGTAGTTTTCATAAAACATTATTTTTTACCATTTCTAATAGTATTGTTATACTTTTTAACTTGTAACTTTGTGGCTCTATTTATTTATACATGTATGAATTGATATGATATCTATTATAGAACATATTCATATTATCATGCATTGTGTTGATACATAGATTATATTTATTTTATTATATTCTAGTGATGGATATGATTAACAAGGGTATAATATCCCTTGTAACTTTTGAACTCTCCACTAGTTAGTGGCCTCTTATGTGTGTGTAGGTGTGCATGAGGATATGTGTAATTTTTGATCGAACCTGGAAATTCAGGTTAAGGTGTTACAAAATTTGATGAAATTCTTTGAGATTCATTCATTTTTATTTTGGGTTAAAACATAAATTATATAAGATATGTGGAACTTGGGTAGGGGAGTTTCCATATACATTTCCTTCTAATGTTTAAGTGAAGTATGATATACTTTTAACAAAATTATTATTTAAATTTTTTATGATTTGGGTGCCTTCATACATCATGAATATTCATATAGGATCACATATCATATATATATTATTTTTTGAATTATTTTATTTTTTATTCTATTCAGTGACATATTTGCACTGTAATTAGTTTCATGAACATGGTAATGTTGTTATGATATATATATATATATATATATATATATCTGCATGTGTGTGTGATATAACTTATGTGCATGTATGGTGGACTAGGATTGAGCCTTTAGTAGAACTATAAGGATTATATTTTTTTTGTGGTTATCTATTAATTTAATATATTTGATACAAATTCATTATTTGTGCCTTGTAACAACATAGGTTTTTATTATAATAAATTTTATATAGGTGTTTTAAGAATTGTTTTGCCTTAAAAGAAAATATCTCCTTGGGGATATCAAAATTCCCCTTCTTGGGGAGACATAATTGTAACACCCCAGGTAAATAAAGAATATGACATTTTCATATTTATCCATATTTGTGAATAAAGTATTAATATTTCTTTAAAGGGGACGCTATGCTCAATGGCGTACCCAACATGCAACAACGAGTTTCTTGGGAATATTACGTTGCACTCTAATAATAAAATAATATTATTTTAAATGGTAGTTAACATGTAGTCGTTGTATTGGCGGGAATGGATAGAACTAACTAAAATATTATTATATATGTTTCTAAATGTTTTCACATTTATCCAATAAAAGATAAAGGCATAAAATACGGAAATAATTCGATTTTAGGCGTATATGCCCCCGTTTTTACTAAAGGTTCACTTATCGCCTTTTGATGGTGAACCGTCATTAAATATAGTTTTTTTCACTCTTATACATTCTATTGTACCAAATAAAACTCTTCTTAAGAATTGGGACATCAAAATTTACTTTGTGTAAATTTTTGGAATCTTTCCGATAAAGTTCATTTTTTAATGAATAGTGTAAAATGTTGTATTTTAATTCAAAACCTCTTTTTAATCTAATTTATTTATATGATTATATTATCTTTTGAATTGCTTTTAAAGTGAAATTATAATATATTTTTACCATTAAATCCAATAGTGGTCGTTGGAATTAATTTCACTTTGAAATCAGACTTAAACTAGAGTCAATCTTATGATACTTATTGTTTCATAAAAACACGCTATTTGATCTGAAAGCGGGAATTAATTATTAAATTAATTAATGTGACTTATATGTTTTCAATTTTTTAAAATAGACTTCATTTTTGAATTCGGAATATCAAATATAGCTAAGGGTGAATTTTTGGGATTTTTCTGAAAAACTTCAATTTTTGATGAATAGAGAAACCACTAAGTGGTACTTATAAAAACTGATTTTTCCATTTAAATAAAATTTTTCCATATTTGTGTTTTGAATTTCAAAAATATGACATACATGGTTGTCATTAATATGTAAAATGTGGTTCAATGGGATAAAAATAATTTTTTGGTGAATAGTAACTTATTAAGTTTTTAATCGCGATTAGAGGTAATTAGTGTAGTTTAAGGTAAAAATAATGTTTTAATAATATGAAATGAACTTGACACATGTCTTAACCTCATTGGATGTGTCATGGCCGACCAAGAAAACCCATTGGTCAACTTGGGGACCCCATGAAGCCACTTTGTTTGGAAAATGACATTAATACCTTTTTATTTAAAGATAAAGTAAAAATGAGACAAACATGAAATGTTTTACTAAAACAATTTTTACATGGGGTTATAAAAATATGATTTTTGATTATAAATATTAATTGGAAATATAAAATGTTTTCTTACATCATAGTATTTTTTTTATAATTTTTAGACATTAAATAAATTAAATTATTTATGACATCATGATGATGCAGCAATGACCTAATTATTTAACAATTTAAATAAAATGGAATTATAATGTAATATCTAAGACCTACACATGTCCAAAACCTATTGTATGAGTGGATGTAGAACCCTTATCACCTTATACTCGAAAAACATCAATTTGGGACCTCTTAAATATGAATACCATCTTAAAATAAAGTGACTTTTCTTTACCTTCCAAGAGTGCCCCTCCTCTCCTCTTATAAAAGGCCCCCACCTCTACCTCCTTACCCACACTCCCAAAGCCTTTGGCTCGGCCAACATCTGCCCATTTTGTCTCTCCACTTCCCTATATTACTCCTTGAAGCCTCACATTGGGCATCAGTCTTCCCATGAAAGCCTTTGAGCTCAAACCAATGGGAGTTACCCGATTTTAAGGTAATGTCTTCACTTGTGTCCTTTTGTTTTATTTTGCTTCTCCAACCCCCTAAACTCTTCTTATTCATTTATTTTGTAACAAATACAGTATCTTAAATATACTAGTATGTTTTTATAAGAATTATTCGAGCTACACTTACACACAACTACATCTAATGGTTAAAGAACATACTGTTTCTGTGGATGGCGAATTTCTGCCTCATGAAACGATGATTGTTCAACATTCATATGACACCTTCAAAGGTGGCCATTAAGATGAAACTACATTTATATATGATATATAATATGTTTATTATTTCCTTAAGCTTCTGTATTTTTTATTTTGGGTATACCTTTATGGTTTCCATTATGGGTAAACGCGATATCTTCATTTATGGAAGTGCGAACTACCGCCCCCTCAAAGTGATTTGATTCGTTAATACCATAAGTGGTACGTGTAAAGGATATATTTAATTATATTATATATGATACCATAATGTAATTAAAATACTATTATGTATCATTATGGTTTAATTCCATTAAATATGAAATAGAAATGGAAGTAGTGTTCATGTGTACGTACGGCTTACCATCTCCATGAACGGTACATTTCATTTCTTATCTCAAAATGTTATGTAATACTATAAGTACATATATATAATGGATATATATGTAATATATTACATCAAAATTATTGATATCATTCTGTAATTATAACATATATATATCTCTCTCATTTTGTTTTAATTCCATTAATATGACAAAAAAATGAAAATAGCGTTCATGCGTACGTACGGCCTACCGTCTCCATGAACGGTGCTTTTCATTTTTTATCTCCAAATGATATGGAATAGTATGAAATGAATATTTACTGGATATATATGATATTTTAATCATTAATACTATTCTGGAAATTATTTACTTATAACTACGTGGGCAGTCTTTTTTCAAACAAGTTCATTTATGACTCATGTACCAAACATCGACAAAAACGTCTGATATGAACTAACATTATTAAACAATTATTATAACATTATAAAATGTGATATGAACTGAATAATAATATCTAAAGGAGGTACTTAAGAAATTATTAATTGACCAAAGTTTATTACTCAGGAATATAAAGAAATGAAGAAGACAAGTTGGACTTGAGGAAAGGGATCTTACTCCCCTCTTTCTTTTTAAGTACACTCTTTTATGTCATTCCCTCTAAAGCTCATATTTCTTGTGATTGGGATGTTATTTTATATTAAACTTACTGTAATTTTTATGTTCATGTGATGATAGACCCTATTCTCTCTCATCAATCCATTTTGGATGTTTTGACTGGTGCCGTTAGGCTGCCGAAGTTTCGTAAGAGATCTAACCTCTCTCTTTCTTTTTAAGTACTCTCCTTTATGTCAATTCTCTTAAGCTCCTCTTTTTTATGTTGGGGGATGTTATTTTATATTCATATTTATATAAACATTAAGTTAATATGATGAGATACCCTATTTGATCTCATCAATCCATTTTTGTAAGTGTTATGTGGCACCGTTAGGCTGCCGAGTTTTCGTAAGGGATTTTTCATCTCAATTTTATTCTCGTGAGATTTATGCTACATTTGCCACAATTTCCTTTGAGTGGTGTATGTACTGCCCATTATTCTACTCTTTGTGTAATATAATTTCTTTTACGATTATTTACATCAATGATTTATTATCCTTCTTTCATGGGGTGTATGTTTTGAATGATACCCAAGTCGGTAAGAGAACCTTTCACCCTCCTCTTTTTTAAAAGACTTCTTTTGTTGGGTCGTTTAATTTACATATTGTTATGTTGGGATTTGTTCTCATATAT
Organism: Viscum album; assembly: GCA_963277665.1. NCBI lineage: Eukaryota > Viridiplantae > Streptophyta > Magnoliopsida > Santalales > Viscaceae > Viscum > Viscum album. The sequence goes on along the minus strand of OY728128.1, from coordinate 1,464,910,689 downwards.
CCTTATTGATGTAAATTTTATGTCCAAGTTATGAGATACACTTTTTATCTCTCATCAACTCATTTTGATATGACGCCGTTAGGCTGTCAAGGGAACTTCTTAACCCAATTTCGTTTTCTTTGGGTTCAACATGTAGTTATTGAATATTTCGTCCTTTGAATATGTGTGAATGACCTTTGATTATTTTACACTTAATATCCACTTATATTTCGTGTATTCATTTGTCACACATAATTATGTAATTGATTTATCCTTAAACCAAGGATACCATCTTTGTATGGGACTTCGTCTCAATCTCCTTTCATTGAGGAATATTTTTTTTATACACAACCTTCTTTTATATGGTGTATAAACCCCTTTTACATTTACGTTTATTCAAAAGACATATTTTTATACAAAGAATTTACTAAATGACAAAAGGCAATGATTATGTCGTACGTATGCGGCGACAACGACTTCTCCGTCTCCGTGGCCATTATTTGAGTTTCGGCTTCCTCTACAAGCCATACTTTTTTTTAAAAAGAAAAATAAATACCATGTTTTACTTTTCTTTTATTTTGGTATTGAAAATGGTTTTCATAATGTTGTTATATCAATATGTTGTATTGATATCTTGTGATTGAAAGTTGGAAATGTTATGTTTCCTTTATGCATGTTTTATGTGATATGATTATGTTGAGGTTCTTGGGCATTATTAAGAAGAGGGGTGGTTCCGTGATAAACTAAGGGCAGGTGAGCCCGATATAGCTCTCCAATGCATTGGGTAACGCGAAGGAGTGAAACATTAAGGTTTCTCCAAAGAGATTTAGGGAATATACTGTGATGGGTATTCCAAACGTAACCAAGAGGGTTACTCCCTACGTAAGAATGTTATGAATGCCTCAAGTTACCTTTTTGTCTTATGTTTTATATGATTTATTCATGGTTTGACGAGGTATGTTAAAGTGCCTATGTTTTATGGGTAAAATATGATTTCATTATTATATATATATGAACTCATGTTTCCTTTCCATATTTTTATAACCCTTTCTGAGCTTTTCATGCTCATCCCAAGTTTTTGAAATGTTTTTCACAGGTCAAGGGAAAGGTACATGACGTGATGATAGTGTCAAGGATGTGTCAAGAAAGAATCCATGTTTTATTTTAAATATGTTTCCATTGATGGAAAGAATGAATACTGTCTTTTATGTAACCACTTTGTTTAAATGTGGAATGTAATGCAAGTTTCATGATCTAATTCTCTAAAACTCTAAACCTGAAAAGATCCTCAATGTGTCATCTTGTAATAACTAAAGATTAAGTATGGTTTAAGGCTGGGGCCTTATAGTTGGTATCAGAGGTCGGTTTAGATAACTTTAGAGGTTAGGGTATTCTTTAAGCATAAGTGACATTACCATAATGGTTATGATTTCAGAAAGAGTCCTAGTTTTAGATAAAGTGAATGAGTAAGTATATCTTAGTGTTTATCTTACTCATTAGTACAAGATGGTTTTGTTGATATACTCAAACTAACCTTTTTGGTTTTAGTAAATGGCTGGGTCTAGTAGGCACCAAAGTGACAATTGGTTTGAAGAAACTATGGTGGTTCTTTGATTAAGAGACTGGATGAAATGGGGTATTCAACGAGGAAACTCGTGGTTATTCTAAACCAACTATCAAGGATTCATGATCAACCACTTGAACCTTGGTATGTTCTGTACTGTATCATGTATGAGATGACCAATCGATGTGGAATTTCAGGTAATTATTATAAAGGTAATAATTAGAGTTTATATGATCCATACTTTTTAGGTAATTATGGGTTATTATATGATATGCTGTAAAATGAAAGGCATGAGATAAACTTGAGGTTAAAATATGTTATGATCATTTTTTATGATTTTATCTCTTTTTGGGGAATGATTTAAGAATTGTATAGTTTTGGAAAAAGGACAACATGCAGACCATGTGACAACTTGTCGCGTCGGACAAATCTGTGGGAATCGAACCCACAACCAAAGTGCGACGGGTATTTATCACCTACCACTGGACTACGTGAAGTCCCTGGTTAGTTTGACCGATTCTTTTTAGTTATATGATTTTATGAATTACGATTATGTTGATTTTGGGTTATTTATGAAAATGATTAACCTATCATGGAGGATATGTGATTAGGTTAATTACTTTTCAATACGAGACTTTAGGAGCAACTGATGTTGTTTGGAGATAAATGTTACGATTTAACTTGGAAGACTATGTGACTAAATCCATCAAATATTTGGGTTTTAATCTTATATTGGTTTACTTTGAAGAATTTTATGGACAAATTGTTTATCGTATGGTCCTCGTTGAACTTTGGGTTTTGTTGGACAAATTTTGAGATTAAGAATAGATTTTCTTTTTATAAAGGGTTATCCTTTTTTGGATTATCTGACCTTGTACTAACCTTTCTGGTTTTGGTTTTGGTTAAAGCTTAAATACATGGGATGTATATAGTTCTCTTTTGTGGATTAGGTGATTCTCTAGAAGTTGATTATAGTATTCTTAATGCGAACAATTCTCTCTAAATACTCGTCTTTTGGAAAAAATATGAGTTTGATTAAGGAATCTAGTAAAAGTTGAAAGTCAACATGATAAGTGATTATGTTTCCTTATGAATAAATTCCTCAATAAAAAGTAACTTAAAATAAAAATGTTGTCTATTAACTTTTCCTACTGGGGAACCCAACACCGTTTAACCCATCACATGTTTGTGATTTTCTTATTGTTAACTTTCTCCTAAACATGTTTTCTATCACTCTCCATTAGAATATGACCCTATGTTTTCTCCTCCATGTACATGTTTTCCTATATGGAGTCCTAGTATGGGTTAAATCGGGAGACCTCTGTACTTATCTTTCTTTATTTTAATGTGATTGTTTTACCGACTCTTGTTCCGATGTGGGATTTTCAAGGATGTTTCCAAGCTCAATTTTAAAAATTGCAAGGACGCAATTCCCATAAGGGGGGAAGGATGTAACACCCCAGGTAAATAAAGAATATGGAATTTTCATATTTATCCATATTTTTGAATAAAGTATTAATAAGTCTTTAAAGGGGACGCTATGCTCGATGGCTTACCCAACACGCAACAACGAGTTTCTTGGAAATCATACGTTGCACTCTAATAATAAAATAATATTATTTTAAATGGTAGTTAACATGTAGTTGTTGTATTGGCGGGAATGGATAGAAATAACTAAAATATGAATATATATGTTTTTAAATGTTTTTACATTTATCCAATAAAAGATAAAGGCATATAATACGGAAATAATTTGATTTTAGGCGTATATGCCCTAGTTTTCACTAAAGGTTCACTTATCGCCTTTTGATGGAGAACCGTCATTAAATATAGTTTTGTTCACTCTTATACATTCTATTGTACCAAATAAAACTCTTCTTATGAATTGGGACATCAAAATTTACTTTGTGTAAATTTTTGGAATCATTCCGATAAAATTCATTTTTTAATGAATAGTGTAAAATGTTGTGTTTTAATTCAAAACCTCTTTTTAATCTAATTTATTTATATGATTATATTATCTTTTTAATTGATTTTAAAGTGAAATTAGAATATATTTTTACCATTAAATCCAATAGTGGTCTTTGGAATTAATTTCACTTTGAAATCAGACTTAAACTAGAGTCAATCTTTTGATACTTATTGTTTCATAAAAACACGCTATTTGATCTGAAAGCGGGAATTAATTATTAAATTAATTAATGTGACTTATATGTTTTGAATTTTGTAAAATATACTTCATTTTTTAATTCAGAATATCAAATATAGCTTAGGGTAAATTTTTGGGATTTTTCTGAAAAACATCAATTTTTGATGAATAGTGAAACCACTAAGTGGTACTTATAAAAACTGATTTTTCCATTTAAATGAAATTTTTCCATCTTTGTGTTTTGAATTTCAAAAATCCGACATACATGGTTGTCATTAATAAGTAAATGTGGTTCAATGGGATAAAAATAATTTTTGGTGAATAGTAACTTATTAAGTTTTTAATCGCGATTAGAGGTAATTAGTGTAGTTTAAGGTAAAAATAATGTTTTAATAATATTAAATGAACTTAAAACATGTCCTAAGATCATTGGATGTTTCATGGCCGACCAAGAAAACCCATGGGTCAACTTTGGGACCCCATTAATCCACTTTGTTTGGAAAATGACATTAATATCTTTTTATTTAAAGATAAAGTAAAAATGAGACAAACATGAAATGTTTTACTAAAACAATTTTTACATGGGGTTATAAAAATCAGATTTTTGATTATAAATATTCATTGGAAAGATAAAAATATTTCTTACATCATAGTATTTTTTTTATAATTTTTAGACATTAAATAAATTAAATTATTTATGACATTATGATGATGCAGCGATGACCTAATTATTTAACGATTTAAATAAAATAGAAACGTAATGTAATATCTAAGACCTAAACATGTCCAAAACCTATTGAATGAGTGGATTTAGAACCCTTATCACCTTATACTCGAACAAAATCAATGTGGGACCTCTTAATGATGAATACCATTTTAAAATAAAGTGACTTTTCTTTACCTTCCAAGAGTGCCCCTCCTCTCCACTTATAAAAGGCCCCCACCTCTACCTCCTTACCCACACTCCCAAAGCCTTTGGCTCGGCCAACATCTGCCCATTTTGTCTCTCCACTTCCCTATCTTACTCCTTGAAGCCTCACTGTTGGCATAAGTCTTCCCAAGGAAGCCTTTGAGCTCAAACCAATGGGAGTTACCCGATTATAAGGTAATGTATTCACTTGTGTCCTTTTGTTTAATTTTGCTTCTCCAACCCCCTAAACTCTTTTTATTCATTTATATTGTAACAAATCCAGTATCTTAAATATACTAAGATGTTTTTATAAGAAGTATTCTAGCTAAACTTACACACAACTACATCTAATGGTTAAAGAACATACTGTTTCTGTGGATGGCGAATTTCTGCCTCACGAAACGATGATTGTTCAACATTCATATAACACCTTCAAAGGTGGCCATTAAGATGACACTATATTTATATATGATATATAATATGTTTATGATTTCCTTAAGCTTATGTATTTTTCATTTTGGACATACCTTTATGGTTTCCATTATGGGTAAACGAGATATCTTCATTTAAGGAAGTGCGGACTACCGCCCCCTCAAAGTGATTTGATTCGTTAATACCATATGTGGTACGTATAAAGGATATATTAAATTATATTATATATGATACCATAATGTAATTAAAATACTATTATGTATCATTATGTTTTAATTCCATTAAATATGAAATAGAAATGGAAGTAGTGTTCATGTGTACGTACGGCTTACCGTCTCCATGAACGGTACATTTCATTTCTTATCTCAAAATGTTATGTAATACTATAAGTACATATATATAATGGATATATATGTAATATATTACATCAAAATTATGGATATCAGTATGGAATTATAACATATATATATATCTCTCTCATTTTCTTTTAATTCCATTAATATGACAAAAAAATGAAAATAGCGTTCATGCGTACGTACGGCCTACCGTCTCCATGAACGGTGCTTTTCGTTTTTTATCACCAAATGATATGGAATAGTATGAAATTAATATTTAATGGATATATATGATATTTTAATCATTAATACTATTCTGGAAATTATTTACTTATAACTATGTGGGCAATCTTTTTTCAAACAAGTTCATTTTTGACTCATTTACCAAACATCGACAAAAACGTCTGATATGAACTAACATTATTAAAAAATTATTATAACATTATAATATGTGATATGAACTGAATAATAATCTCTAAAGGATGTACTTAGGCAATTATTAATTGAACAATGTTTATTACTCAGGAATATAAAGAAACGAACAAGACAAGTTGGACTTGAGGTAAGGGATCTTACTCCTCTCTTTCTTTTTAAGTACACTCTTTTATGTCATTCCCTCTAAAGCTCATCTTTCTTGTGATTGGGATGTTATTTTATATTAAACTTACTTTAATTTTTATGTTCATGTGATGAGAGACCCTATTCTCTCTCATCAATCCATTTTGGATGTTTTGAGTGGTGCCGTTAGGCTGCCGAATTTTCGTAAGAGATCTAACCTCTCTCTTTCTTTTTAAGTACTCTCCTTTATGTCACTTCTCTTAAGATCCTCTTTTTAATGTTGGGGGATGTTATTTTATATTCATCTTTCTATAAACATTAATTTAATATGATGAGATACCCTATTTGATCTCATCAATCCATTTTTGTATGTTTTATGTGGCACCGTTAGGCTGCCGAGTTTTCGTAATGGATTTTTCATCTCACTTTTATTCCCGTGAGATTTATGCTACATTTGCCACAATTTCCTTTGAGTGGTGTATGTACTACCCATTATTCTACTCTTTGTGTAATATAATTTCGTTTACGAGTATTTACATCAATGATTTATTATCCTTCTTTCATGGGGTGTATGTTTTGAATGATACCCAAGTCGGTAAGAGAACCTTTCACCCTCCTCTTTTTTAAAAGACTTCTTTTTTTGGGTCTTTTAATTTACATATTGTTATGTTGGGATTTGTTATCATATATCCTTATTTATGTAAATTTTATGTCCAAGTTATGAGCTACACTTTTTATCTCTCATCAACTCATTTTGATGTGACGCCGTTAGGCTGTCAAGGGAACTTCTTAACCCAATTTCGTTTTCTTTGGGTTCAACATGTAGTTATTGAATATGTCGTCCTTTGAATATGTGTGAATGACCTTTTATTATTTTACACTTAATATCCACCTATATTTGGTGTATTCGTTTGTCACACATAATTATGTAATTGATTTATCCTTAAACAAAGGATACCGTCTTTGTATGGGACTTCGTCTCAATCTCCTTTCATTGAGGCATATTTTGTTTTATACACAACCTTCTTTTATATGGTGTATAAACCCCTTTTTACATTTACGTTTATTCAAAAGTAATATTTTTATACGAAGCATTTACTAAATGACAAAAGGGAATGTTTTTGTCGTACGTATGCGGCGACAACGACTTCTCCACCGCCATGGCCATTATTTGAGTTCCGGCTTCCTCTACAAGCCATACCTTTTTTAAAAAAGAAAAATAAATACCATGTTTTACTTTTCTTTTATTTTGGTATTGAAAATGGTTTTCATAATTTTGTTATATCAATATGTTATATTGATATCTTGTGATTGAAAGGTGGAAATGTTATGTTTCCTTTATGCATGTTTTATTTTATACGATTATGTTGAGGATCTTGGGCATTATTAAGAAGAGGGGTGGTTCCGTGATAAACTAAGGGCAGGTGAGCCCGATATAGATGTCCAATGAATTGGGTAACGCGAAGGAGTGAAACGTTAAGGTTTCTTTGAAGAGATTTAGGGAATATACTGTGATGGGTATTCCAAACGTAACCAAGAGGGTTACTCCCTACGTAAGAATGTTATGAATGCCTCAAGTTACCTTTACGTCTTATGTTTTCTATGATTTATTCATGGTTTGATGAGGTATGTTAAAGTGCCTATGTTTTATGGGTAAAGTATGATTTCATTCTTATGTATATATGAACTCATGTTTCCTTTCCATATTTTTATAACCCTTACGGAGCTTTTTATGCTCATCCCAAGTTTTTGAAATGTTTTTCACAGGTCAAGGGAAAGGTACATGACGTGATGATAGTGTCAAGGATGTGTCAAGAAAGAATCCGTGTTTTATTTTAAATATGTTTCCATTGATGGAAAGAATGAATACTATCTTTTATGTAACCACTTTGTTTAAATGTGGAATGTAATGCAAGTTTCATGATCTAATTCTCTAAAACTCTAAACCCGAGAAGATCCTCAATGTGTAATCTTGTAATAACTCAAGATTAAGTATGGTTTAAGGCTGGGGCCTTATAGTTGGTATCAGAGGTCGTTTTAGATAACTTTTGAGGTTAGGGTATTCATTAAGCATAAGTGACATTACCATAATGGTTAGGATTTCAGAAAGAGTCCTAGTTTTAGATAAAGTTAATGAGTAAGTATATCTTAGTGTTTATCTTAATCATTAGTACATGATGGTTTTGTTGATATACTCACACTAACCTTTTTGGTTTTAGTAAATGGCTGGGTCTAGCAGGCACCAAAGTGACAATTGGTTTGAAGGAAACTGTGGTGGTTCTTTGATTAAGAGACTGGATGAAATGGGGTATTCAATGAGGAAACTCATGGTTATTCTAAACCAACTATCAATGAGTCATGATCAACCACTTGAACCTTGGTATCTTCTGTAATGTATCATGTATGAGATGACCAATCGATGTGGAATTTCAGGTAATGATTATAAAGTTAACAATTAGAGTTTATATGATCCATACTTTTGAGGTAATTATGGGTTATTATATGATATGATGGAAAATGAAAGGCATGAGATAAACTTGAGGTTAAAATATGTTATTATCATTTTTGATGATTTTATCTCTTTTTAGGGAATGATTTAATAATTATATAGTTTTGGAAAAAGGATAACACGCAGACCATGTGACAACTTGTCGCGTCGAACAAAGCTGCGGGAATCGAACCCACAACCAAAGTGCGACTGGTATTTATCACCTACCACTGGACTACGTGAAGTCCCTGGTTAGTTTGACTGATTCTTTTTAGATAGATGATTTTATGAATTAAGAGTAAGTTGATTTTGGGTTATTTATGAAAATGATTAACCTATCATGGAGGATATGTGATTAGGTTAATTACTTTTCAATACGAGACTTTAGGAGCAACTGATGTTGTTTGGAGATAAATGTTACGATTTAACTTGAAAGATTATGTGACTAAATCCATCAAATATTTGGGTTTCAATCTTATATTTGTTTACTTTGAAGAATTTTATGGACAAATTGTTTATCGGATGGTTCTCGTTGAACTTTGGGTTTTGTTGGACAAATTTTGAGATTATGAATAGATTTTATTTTTATAAAGGGTTATACTTTTTTGGATTATCTGACCTTGTACTAAACTTTCTGGTTTTGGTTTTGGTTAAACCCTAAAGACATGGGATGTATATAGTTCTCTTTTGTGGATTAGGTGATTCTCTAGAAGTTGATTATAGTATTCTTAATGCGAACAAGTCTCCCTAAATACTCGACTTTTGGAAAAAATATGAGTTTGATTAAGGAATCTAGTAAAAGTTGAAAGTCAACATGATAAGTGATTATGTTTCCTTATGAATAAATTCCTCAATAAAACGTAACTTAAAATAAAAATGTTATCTATTAACTTTTCTTTCTGGGGAACCCAACACCATTTAACCCATCACAAGTTTGTGATTTTCTTATTGTTAACTTTCTCCTAAACATGTTTTCTATCACTCTCCATCAGAACATGACCCTATGTTTTCTCCTCCATGTCCATGTTTTCCTACATGGAGTCCTAGTATGGGTTAACTCGGGAGACCTCTGTACTTATCTTTCTTTATTTTAACGTGATTGTTTTACTGACTCTTGTTCTGATGTGAGATTTTCAAGGATGTTTCCAAGCTCAATTTTAAACATTTCGAGGACGCAATTCCCAAAAGGGGGGAAGGATGTAACACCCCAGGTAAATAATGAATATGAAATTTTCATATTTATTCATATTTGTGAATAAAGTATTAATAAGTCTTTGAAGGGGACGCTATGCTCGATGGCGTACCCAACACGCAACAACGAGTTTCTTGGGAATCTTACGTTGCACTCTAATAATAAAATAATATTATTTTAAATGGTAGTTAACATGTAGCCTTTGTATTGGCGGGAATGGATAGAAATAACTAAAATATGATTATATATGTTTTTAAATGTTTTTACATTTATCCAATAAAAGATAAAGGCATAAAATACGGAAATAATTCGATTTTAGGCGTATATGCCCTAGTTTTCACTAAAGGTTCACTTATCGCCTTTTGATGGCGAACCATCATTAAATATAGTTTTGTTCACTCTTATAAATTCTATTAGACGAAATAAAACTCTTCTTAAGAATTGGGAGATCAAAATTTACTTAGTGTAAATTTTTTGTATCTTTCCGATAAAGTTCATTTTTTAATGAATAGTGTAAAATGTTGTATTTTAATTCAAAACCACTTTTTAATCTAATTTATTTATATGATTATATTATCTTTTGAATTGATTTTAAAGTGAAATTAGAATATATTTTTACAATTAAATCCAATAGTGGTCGTTCGAATTAATTTCACTTTGAAATCAGACTTAAACTAGAGTCAATCTTTTGATACTTATTGTTTTATAAAAACACGCTATTTGATCTGACAGCAGGAATTAATTATTAAATTAATTAATGTGACTTATATTTTTTGAATTTTGTAAAATAGACTTCATTTTTGAATTTCTAATATCAAATATAGCTTAGGGTGAATTTTTGGGATTTTTCTGAAAACATCAATTTTTGATGAATAGTGAAACCACTAAGTGGTACTTATAAAAACTGATTTTTCTGTTTAAATGAAATTTTTCCATCTTTGTGTTTTTAATTTCAAAAATCCGACATACATGGTTGTCATTAAGAAGTAAATGTGGTTCAATGGGATAAAAATAATTTTTTGGTGAATAGTAACTTATTAAGTTTTTAATCGCGATTAGAGGTAATTAGTGTAGTTTAAGGTAAAAATAATGTTTTAATAATATTAAATGAACTTGAAACATGTCCTAACCTCATTCGATGTTTCATGGCCGACCAAGACAACCCATGGGTCAACTTTGGGACCCCATGAAGCCACTTTGTTTGGAAAATGACATTAATATCTTTTTATTTAAAGATAATGTAAAAATGAGACAAACATGATATGTTTTACTAAAACAATTCTTACATGGTGTTATACAAATCCTATTTTTGATAATAAATTTTCATTGGAAATCTAAAAATATTTCTTACATCATAGTATTTTTTTTATAATTTTTAGACCTTAAATAAATTACATTATTTATGACATCATGATGATGCAGCGATGACCTCATTATTTAAGAATTTAAATAAAATGGAAAGATAATGTAATATCTAAGACCTAAAGATGTCCAAAACCTATTGGATGAGTGGATTTAGAACCCTTATCACCTCATACTCGAAAAAAATCAATGTGGGACCTCTTAAATCCGAATACCATTTTAAAATAAAGTGACTTTTCTTTACCTTCCAAGAGTGCCCCTCCTCTCCTCTTATAAAAGGCCCCCACCTCTACCTCCATACCCACACACCAAAAGCCTTTGGCTCGACCAAACTCTGCCCATTTTGTCTCTACACTTCTATATGTTACTCCTTGAAGCCTCACTTTGGGAATAAGTCTTCCCAAGGAAGCCATTGAGCTCAAACCAGAGGGAGTTACCCGATTTTACGGTATTGTCTTCACCTGTGTCCTTTTGTTTTATTTTTCTTCTCCAACTGCCTAAACTCTTTTTATTCATTTATTTTGTAACAAATACAGTATCTCAAATATACTAGGATGTTGTTATAAGAAGGATTCTAGCTACACTTACACACAACTTCATCTAATGGTTAAATAACATACTGTTTCTGTGGATGGAGAATTTCTGCCTCACGAAACGATGATTGTTCAACATTGATATAACACCTTAAAAGGTGGCCATTAAGATGACACTATATTTATATATGATATATAATATGTTTATAATTTCCTTAAGCTACTGTATTTTTCATTTTGGGCATACCTTTATGGTTTCCATTATGGGTAAACGCGGCATCTTCATTTAAGGAAGTACGGACTACCGCCCCCTCAAAGTGATTTGATTCGTTAATACCATATGTGGTACGTATAAAGGATATATTTAATTGTATTATATATTATACCATACTGTAATTAAAATACTATTATGTATCATTATGTTTTAATTCCATTAAATATGAAATAGAAATGGAAGTAGCCTTTATGCGTACGTACGGCTTACCGTCTCCATGAACGGTGCATTTCATTTCTTATCTCAAAATGTTATGTAATACTATAAGTAAATATATATAATGGATATATATGTAATATATTACATCAAAATTATGGATATAATTATGGAATTATGACATATATATATCTCTCTCATTTTGTTTTAATTCCATTAATATGACAAAAAAATGAAAGTAGCGTTCATGCGTACGTACGGCCTACCGTCTCCATTAACGGCGCTTTTCGTTTTTTATCTCCAAATGATATGGAATAGTATGAAATTAATATTTACTTGATATATATGATATTTTAATCATTAATACTATTCTGGAAATTATTTACTTATAACTACGTGGGCAATCTTTTTTCAAACAAGTTCATTTTTGACTAATGTACCAAACATCGACAAAAACGTCTGATATGAACTAACATTATTAAACAATTATTATAACATTATAATATGCGATATGAACTGAATAATAATCTCTAAAGGAGGTAATTAGGAAATTATTAATTGACCAAAGTTTATTACTCAGGAATATAAAGAAACGAACAAGACAAGTTGGACTTGAGGTAAGGGATCTTACTCCTCTCTTTCTTTTTAAGTACACTCTTTTATGGCATTCCCTCTAAATCTAATATTTCTTGTTATTGGGATGTTATTTTATATTACAATTACTGTAATTTTTATTTTCATGTGATGAGAGACCCTATTCTCTCTCATCAATCCATTTTGGAAATTTTGAGTGGTGCCGTTAGGCTGCCGAATTTTCGTAAGAGATATAACCTCTCTCTTTATTTTTTTGTACTCTCCTTTATGTCACTTTTTTTAAGCTCCTATTTGTTATGTTGGGGGGTGTTTTTTTATATTCCTCTTTCTATAAACTTTTAGTTAATATGATGAGATACCCTATTTGATCTCATCAATCCATTTTTGTATGTTTTAGGTGGCGTCGTTAGGCTGCCGAGTTTTCATAAGAGATTTTTCATCTCACTTTTATGCCCATGAGATTTATGCGACATTTTCCACAATTTACTTTGAGTGGTGTATGTACTGCCCATTATTATACTCTTTGTGTAATATACTTTCGTCTATGAGTATTTACATCAATGATTTATTATCCTTCTTTCATGGGGTGTATGTTTTGAAAGATACCCAAGTCGGTAAGAGAACTTTCACCCTCCTATTTTTTAAAAGACTTATTTTGTTGGGTCTTTTAATTTACAAATTTTTATGTTGGGATTTTTTCTCATATATCCTTATTGATGTAAAATTTATGTCCAAGTGATGATATACAATTTTTATCTCTCATCAAATCATTTTGATCTGACGCTGTTAGGCTGTCAAGGGAACTTCTTAACCCAATTTTGTTTTCTTTGGGTTCAACATGTAGTTATTGAATATGTCATCCTTTGAATATATGTGAATGACCTTTGATTATTTTACACTTAATATCCACATATATTTGGTGTATTCTTTTGTCACACATAATTATGTAATTGATTTATCCTTAAACCAAGGATACCATCTTTTTATGGGACTTCATCTCAATCTCCTTTCATTGAGGAATATTTTTTTTTATACACAACCTTCTTTTATATGGTGTATAAACCCCTTTTACATTTACATCTATTCAAAAGGAATCTTTGTATACGAAGCATTTACTAAATGACAAAAGGGAATGTTTTTGTCGTACGTATGCGGCGACAACGACTTCTCCGCCGCCGTGGCCATTATTTGAGTTTCGACTTCCTGTACAAGCCATACCTTTTTTAAAAAAGAAAAATAAATACCATGTTTTACTTTTCTTTTATTTTGGTATTGAAAATGGTTTTAATAATGTTTTTATAGAAATATGTTGTATTGATATCTTGTGATTGAAAGGTGGAAATGTTATGTTTCCTTTATGCATGTTTTATTTGATACGATTATGTTGAGGTTCTTGGGCATTATTAAGAAGACAGGTGGTTCCGTGATAAACTAAGGGCAGGTGAGCCCGATATAGCTCTCCAATGGATTGGGTAACGTGAATAAGTGAAACGTTAAGGTTTCACTAAAGATATTTAGGGAATATACTGTGATGGGTATTCCAAACGTAACCAAGAGGGTTAGTCCCTACGTAATAATGTTATGAATGCCTCAAGTTACCTTTATGTCTTATGCTTTCTATGATTTATTCATGGTTTGATGAGGTATGTTAAAGTGCCTATGTTTTATGGGTAAAGTATGATTTCATTCTTATGTATATATGAACTCATGTTTCCTTTCCATATTTTTATAACCCTTACTGAGCTTTTTATGCTCATCCCAAGTTTTTGAAATGTTTTTCACAGGTCAAGGGAAAGGTACATGACGTGATGATAGTGTCAAGGATGTGTCAAGAAAGAATCCGTGTTTTATTTTAAATATGTTTCCATTGGTGGGAAGAATGAATACTATCTTTTATGTAACCACTTTGTTTAAATGTGGAATGTAATGCAAGTTTCATGATCTAATTCTCTAAAACTCTAAACCTGAAAAGATCCTCAATGTGTAATCTTGTAATAACTCAAGATTAAGTAAGGTTTAAGGCTGGGGCCTTATCATAATAGTTCCACCAAAATATATATAGGAAAATTCACTAGATCTATCTCCCATAAATTATCTAGTTATATAGGTGGTAATACCAACCCATCCCATATCCTTACAGATTTGACCTTCTTTATAAAGTGGGGCGTAGAGGATGATTGTCGACCATGCATAAAGCATTCAACTCCAGTATCTACCATCAATCCACAGAACAGGTTTTCATCAAGATTTTAGGAAATGGATTGAAATTATAGATGAAATATTTGATATGGTATATACGTTTGAGTGTATAATGGTGATTCTATTTACTTTATTCTTGAGGGACCCACTAAGAGGTAGTGTAGAATTATTGGATAGACCGGAAAGTGCGATGGTCTTATTCCAGAGGGTTTCAAGGATTTTTTATGATAGGAGTTCTTTCTGGGATGATGAAGCTGGACCAGGAACAAATGTTTGTAGAGAATCAAGATGGGATGATTTTGATTTTTGTATACTCTTCTATTTTCATGGAGATCTAATATTTTCTACTCAATTGAATTGTAATGATACATGGAGGGCTAATAATTTATAGGTTGGACTTCATTTGGATAATATGCATCAAGTTAGGTTTATTGACCTAACAATATATGTAAAGGTTATTATCAAGTCCTTGATCATTGATAAGTGATTATATGATTAAAACCATTCTAGTTATATTCCAACTAATAGCATGTTGGCAATCGAGTTTCCATGTGCGGTAGTGTGTGCCTCTTATGGTAGTAGAAAGAGAACGATGATAAGGTAACACATGGTAAAAATATGGTAGATCCTATTAGGGATTTTTTTCTTTTATGGAAATAATTTTTACTGGGAATTATAATACTAGTATGAGGGAATATTTCAGTACATCATGCATAATTAAACCTAATAAATATCACCGATGAGAAAATCTGGGTCATTTAAAACAGTTTTGTTCTAAGGTATCACATCATGATATTAAGAGCAAAAGTTTGGGTGTTTTTAGGTGTCCTATTTAGTAGTCATATTATCCACTGACTTTGGTGATCTATTGAGTTTTGTACCTCTTGGGTAGGCCCTTGGAACTGAGGCTAGAAGAGTATATACATTAGACTACGTTCCTTCTAGCAATGTAGAGATTTATTCTATAACTAAAATTATAGTTTTTATTACATCCATGATATCTACTATTTTTTATAAATTATATTTCCATTATTTCATATCTTCTCATGTTTATATTATCCTATATTTACAGGTTAATTTATCTTATAATTTTCTCTCTATTGATATGCCTTTGAGAATGAATTTATACTTCCTCTTGTAATTTCCTGAGTGTCTGACAGTTGCTGTTGGATATGAAAACCAATGGAATTTTATAATCTTGAAGATCACACTTTTCAATGAAATCTACATAAAATATTGGATAACCATTTATCAATCTCATATCATCTATTATAGAAGACATGCATCTTTCACAATGCCTTTAGGATATAGTTTCTTACTAACTATTGAGTAAGATGTTGAAGTAGATATGAAGTGGAAAAACCTAAACTATATTGGAGCTATCACAATTCATGTAGTAGGATGGAATATTGTAGAATAATTACCAATATCCCCCTATATCTTACCTCACATGGTTGATCATTATTAGGATTTAATCGTAGATAACTTGTTTGGTATTTCTCATAATAGAGGAATTTTGTTTGATAAGGATCTCTTGTCATGGGAGTGCCATATATATTTTTCTCCTTATAATATAAAAAAATATGAATCAAGATAGTTAATGTTTTATGATGAGAATTTATTTTTAAGGGATTTTTCATAATGATTATATCTCCCTAGGGTACTATATTATGTTTTTTCAAGAAAAAGGTGGTAATCTATGTCTTCTTGTGATAAAAGAAGCTAAATTAGGTAACATTGAAGAATATGCATTACTTACCCTTAAATGATTATCTGTTTGATCAATTATGAGGAGCATGGTTGTTTTCAAGGACCAGAATTTTATCATGTTAACATCAGTTGGGATTTAGAGGGGTGGATATTACCAAGACATTGTTTTAGAGTAGATATGGAATATATTAATATCTTTTCATGATTTTACTTATTGAAAAATGATCCATCTATGTTTTTGGATTTGATGAATATGATTTTCCATATATATTATGAATCCTTTGTAAAGGTATTTGTTGTATATACATACATATATTTAAGGACATAAAATATACATGCTAATAACCTTAATATTGTGTTGATTACACTTCAACAACATCGAATTTATCCCAAACAATCAAACTGTCACTTCTGGATACATGAGGTGTGGTCCCATGGGCATGTAATTTCATAGTCCAGAATTTTAGGTGAGATATATAAGGTATAGGGTTTGATGTATTGTGAACATCCTAGTAATGTGTTTGAGATCAGATGTTACAATGGGATTGTGAGGTACAATCTATGTTTTTTCAAAAAAATCCCTCAGTTAGAAATACCGATTATAGAGCTATCCAAAATGGGGGTGATGTTTGAGTAGTCTAGTCATGATGGACAGTCCTTTCCTACGGATAAATATATTGTTGATATAAGATTCAATTTTGATCCTTCTAGAGACTGGGATTATATACACAATGTACCATGGTGATCAGGTGTTTCGATTGGAGTAGTGTTGATGTATGGAGATCATGTAGGTTCTAATGGGTCATCTAAGATGTTCCCCATTGAAAAGAACAACCCAAATAATGACTTAGAGTTGGTAGGTGTGGTCCATTATCCAATATTTTGGGGGAACTATCTCTTCGATGAGAGGTTTTTATTTTACATGAACTATATGAAATTTTGAAACAAATTACCATAGAGGAATGTCAATATATAGAAGAGGTGTTGGTTGGAGTATCTATAAACATTTGACTTCAAGATAACATATGAATTTTGAAAAGATGATTTTATTATAGACACTCTCACTGGGAAAACTATTTAGATACATGAACTATGGAAGAGACCTTCACAATTTGAATAGATTCTAATATGTTTAATAGTTGATAGGTTAGTGGATGAAACTGAGAATCATGGAGTTATTAAATTACTTACTTTAGTTATCACATCTTCTTTAGTTGAACAATAAAGGGCCATTGGTGGGTCATATCCTAGGTGATTTTTGATGTGTGGATTGGTGTTATAGAGTGACCTGATCCCAATGATTTCTGTAGATGATGATAACATGATAAAAATTCATGGGAAGATTATAGTTGTATCTTCATTGAGGGATGATTTGAAGAGAGACTATCATTGTTTGAAATGGGAATTGCATCCAATGTAGAAATATATATATAAAGACATCCAACATCATTTTTAATGCAATGTATTAATATTGACATCTATATTTTTTCTTAATGCCTCAGCTACCTGATAGTAATGTTGAATAATCAACATCCTGGTGATCTTATTTATCCACTTCTGATTCCTATGTGGAAGTTGGAAGATGCATAAAATTACATTATTATGGGGTTACCAAGGATCCTGAGGAGATATTATGTGCTTTGGGTAATAGTCTACATGATAATAAAATTGGATCATTTATTTCTAATTTGAGAGTACCTTTTAGTGTATTTATTTGGTAAAGTTGTATTTATTTGGGATTTTACACCTTCATTGAGGTCCTTTGATCATCATATCTGATAAAGATGTATGTTTCATATCATAGTTTTTTAGGTCTTATAGAAGGATTGGGGTACCATGATTATACTGAATACAACATATATTCTATAGAATGATAGACAACTGGAGGGGATGATTTGGATTTTATAGGATATGTTGTAGGAAGGCATTCAAGGATTTTGTGGAGGTTGTGATGATAACCAATCAATGGTTGTGTTTATATACAATAATAGCTTATAGGAATCAATTCGAATTACTCATTTGGGGGAATATTAAGGTTGATAATGTTACTCATTGATGTGTTGGAATGTGGTAGGTATGGTAATAGTTGTGGGGTCATGTTTAGTAAATGATTACCCTCTGTTAGTGTAATTCCCGACCCAAAAATCCTGGAGTCGGTGCATTATTTTAAAACATTGGCATGATTATAATGAATCAAGTCCCGAAGGACCAATCAGTTGAGTAGTCTGGGAAAATAGATTACAGACATGAATGTTACATTACACATTATAACATACAATACACCATAAATAATCCCTTTAGAACACTAGTATTACCTTATCTAAACCCTTCATATCACTCATAATATACTATTTGGTGTCCTGGGAAAATAAAACATAAGAAAAGGGTGAGCTCAGATGCCATGTAAGGGTAAATAATTTAGTGGAAGCTATAAACATTTAATGAAATATGTGTAATAAAATAAAAAACAACCTTTTAAACATAAACATGAACATAATATGAAAAAAATAAATCAATCATCACCAAATAAACATGCACATGGATATTCTACCAGTCGAATAATCACATGTAATAACTAATTTCATATTGAAGGAATGCCTAACATCAGACATCATTACCATATATTCAAGGACTCATGCCAAGACTAAAAATAATTTCTTTTTCAAGTCCTTGTCCCAAGACACAAATTTGTCTCATGAGACCTATCGATGCATCGATGGGCTATAAAGGGCACCACCCATCACTTACTAAGTCCACTACATTCTTCATATGAAAATTTTGTAGCATAACATAAACATTCGTATTAAAAATAGCATACTAAATTTCAATACTTTAGCCATAAACCATAATGGGTATAAAAATAGTACATTCACAGTCAAAAATATCATAAACCATTCAATAAAATATAGAAGATTGTATTATAATAAATCAAACTTAATCAAGAATAATATCCAGTAAATGATGTTGACATAGTAGAAAATGGTCAGTAAAACGTTTTGAGAGAAATATCCCTTTTTGTGAAATCATTTAAACGAAAAACATTTATAAAGGAAGTCATTTAAAATGGATTTTTGAATCAAAGTTTCCCATAGCACTTTGAATCTTTTGAAAGGATTTAACATTTTTAAAAAATCATTTCCAAATTAATATATCCTTGAAACTATTTTGAAAACATAGACATTATTGAGAATGTATTATAAGAACAAATATTTAAAATTTTTAAAATATTTTTTTATTTAAAGTGTACCTTAAAAGAATCATTTTGAAAAATTATTTTTTGAATCATGAACACGGATAATAAATGTGTCCCAAAAAATACTTACATAGAAACAATCTCGGATAATAATGAGATTGAGGAATTAACCCTTACCTTGCACTTCCCTTTGGTCAGGGGTACGTTTAACCTCATGTATAATGACAATAGTATGTTATTAAATTATGACAGAACCATATTAATATTTCTGATATAATTAATTATTCATTTAAGACTTTATACTACGAATTTAATAATAATTTCCATGTTAAATTAACATTTCGGGTAATAATCACTTTCTTTATCTTACGTGTTTTAACTTGTTGTTCTTGATCGTAAAACTTAGATAATGATTTAAATAATTCTGGAATATAAAATATGATTTATATATAAAATATATTTAGTATATAAATATGTATAATAGATAGATAGATGAAATGGAAAAACCATTTTATAGAGACGGTAGGCCATACCTACGCATAAACACTGTTTCGGTTATCATATCGTATTGAACAGAACTAAGTGAATAAGATATATGTAATATACACACAAAAACACACACACACACACACACATATTTACATTATAATTATTATTTCATATATTAGATAAATATTTATAAGATATATTTTTATAATTATCATTGAATGGCGAACGTGGAAATGAATCTCATCGCGTCTTGGAGACTGTAAGTTATACGTACACACGAGCGACGATATCATTTAATTAATGATTAAAAGGTGTGTAATTTGATGGAATATTAATTTTATAGAAACATTAGAATATTATTTCTATTATTTATATACATATTACTCATCATTATATATATCCTAATAACCTAGTGTTGAATAACAAATTACACCACGACGTGGATACTGTTATCTGTACATACGCATGCTTGGTGACATTATCATTCATAGCATGGATAGAATAATGAATATAGTTGGTCCATATTTATAATAACATCATAGTATATAGATTCTAATGGAGTTATTATATTGGTATGGAAATAAAAAATAAATAGAAAGTGGAAGAAGAATAGAACTTTGAAATAAGTGATAAAATAATTACCTCTTCTTCGGGTGTTTCCTTTGGATTTGAAGAAAGTGGATCTTTAGGCTGGCTTTCTGGTCAAGGGAAGGAAACTAGGTTGAATTGAGGGATGTTGGTAGGAGATTTGGGTAGGGTTTGGCAGATCCAAAAGTCCTGGAGGTTTGAATTTAAGAGAAGGGGAAGTACCCTTTAATAAGAGAGGAGAGGGGAACTTTAAGAAAAGCTTGAAATATTATTTCATTATAAAATTATTTTCAGTTCTTAATAGCTCCAAATGGATTTATTTTACATCTATGGTGGGTATGGTTCTAAATAATTTCATCCAACGGGATTTAGACAAGTTTAGGTCACTATATTTACATTATCCTTTAGATTTAACCCTTAGTAAAACAGTATAACTTTTACCATGTCTTCTTGTATTTTTATATTACAGGGTTAATAAACTCACAATAAAATTACAAGATAACCAAAATTGGATCATTGATTACATATATAACCTTATCTAACTCAATTGAGCGAACTATTAATTTTTAGGGATATTATATCATTTAATAAGTAACTATTTTTTTTAAAAAACTCATTTATGTCAATTTTGAAACTATTTAGTATATTGTTATTGTAAATGTCACAACATCTTGATTACTTCAAAAAAATACATTGCGTCAATTGTAACATGTCATATTAACCTAGAAAATTCGTGGATGGCATCAAAAGTGTCAATTTACTTTTATTTTGATATTTATAATATCAATTATTTTAATCATTCATTAATAATGTAATTACTTCATCATCATTGTGTCATAAATAAATTTTATTATTTAAAATCTAATATTTATAAATAAAATACCAAGATTTAGGAAAAAAATTTAGGTTTCTAATGAATCTTTATAATTTCATTTATCTAATGTTTAACCATATATAAAAAATTGTTTAGTTATTAAACATTGAATTTAACACATTTAACACCTCTTTAAATAAAATATAATAAATGTCCTAATCTAACCCAAATGGATCGAAAGGATATTTTTTTATAAAAATATTTATTTTGGTCGAAATAAACTTATCTAATAGAATTTCGACATGTGTTAGGGTAATTTTAATATTATTTTTACCTTTAATTAACCCATTTACTTTTAATAGTGGTAAATAAAATTTAAAAGTTACTATTCACCAAAAATTATTGCATCTTATTGAACCATATTTTACTTACTGATGTCAGACATGTAGCTCAGTTTTTTGAAATTCAATACATAGAAGTAGTGAAATTACATTTTATACAAATTTGAAAATGTGCCTAGAAGGTGGGTAAAAGATGTTAAAAAATAAAATAAAATTTTATAAATAAAATATAATTATAAAATTACTACAATGAATTAAATTGAACTAATATAAAAATTATATATACATTTTGACTTTAAAATAAATCTAAATATAAATAATAATTATTTAAATAAAAGTTGGTTTTAAATAATAACACATTGTTTGTAACTATTCATCAAAAATTGAAAGTTTTCAGAAAAATACCAAAAATTCACTCCAATATAATTTTGATATTCTAAATCCAAAAATGATGTCTACTTTAACAAATTAAAAGCATATGAGTTGCATTAATTAATTTGAAATTATTTCCCCTGTCAAAACCATAAAGCGGTTTTTTGAGAATAAAAAACTATTAAAAGAATGATTTGTTTTTATATCCAATTTAAATGTAAATTTACTTTTAATGACCATAATTGGATTAAATGATAAAAATATAATAAAATTATACTTAAAAACCTTTCAAATTTCTAATTTAACACTATAAATTATTTTTATTAAAAAAGTTATTTTCAATTAAAATTTAGTATTTTTCATTATTCATCAAAAAATGAAAGTTATCAGAAAACACCAAATATTTGTCCAAAAAAAAATTTATGTCCCTATTGTAAATAAAATGTTTATTTGGTCAAATTTAATATATAAAATTTTCAATTATTGGATTTAAAACAGGTTCTCCATTAACAAGTGGTAAAATTGTATTTTTTTAAAATACTACTTTTATCTGAAAAATTGAATTTGTTCTTATATTATGTCTAAGAAATGAAAAATTTGAATGATAAAATTATATAGGATATATAAAAAATTCAAAATCTAGCTAATACTATTCATAACCACTTTTTGAACAGCTAGTTTGTAAGTCATGGTGCGCTGGAACTCAGTGATGCGTGTAACACAAAATATTGAATTACATTAAAGAGATAACTTACTATGAAATATTTGCGTGTTAAATTCTAACCTCATTAAATATAATTAATAATCACAATTTGACATTTTTCTTCAAAAATAAACGGTTAAAAATAGAAAATACCTTTTGGGGAAAACCCTCATCGGAAATATGGTTAATAAAATTTAATCTTAATAAGAGGGAAAGGGAAATGAAAAAGTAACCCCCAAATTATGACCTCATATAAAAAAACATTAGTGGAAAATTAAAGGCACATAATTGGTGGAAAAATGTAAATATTTATACGGAGTGATTGAGGTCATCAATCCCAAACAAGTGAACAATAAATGGAATATTGAGGGCCTCAAAGCCATAAATCTGTGATGATTAAAATACCATCAGTTTAACAAAACATATGTTATTAAGATAACACATTTTTGGTTTTAATATCCCTTCCCTAAAGTTTAAGAATTAATTTCTTCATAGATTAAGAGAAAATAAATACTTGACAAGTAGAGTTCCATCCTTCATCGAACTTCTACCAAATACTCATCTTTCACTCCAAAAGATAATAGAATTCAAAAATATTCTATTTATCCTAATTGTATAGGGTTTCAAAAAAATTAATTTACAATTAATCTATAAAATCATTTCAAAAACAACATTATACAAACCAGGTCATCACATAGGCCAATGGTAGGTGATACACCCTTGCCGCCCTTCATTTGTGGGTTCAAGTCACACGGTCCTGCCGGGCGTGATAGGTTGTCACCCAACCTCCGGGTTGTCACCCAACCTCCAGTTTTTCCTTTTTATAACAATCTAAAAATAAAAATAAGAACTGTTTTATGCTTAAACAATATTATCCAATGTCCAACATAATTTATTCCAGCCTTTAAACTTATCCAAAATACTTCTGTCTAGACTCATTGTCCAAATTTTATAAGGAATGTAAACATATTGAAGATCTATTTTTGCAAGTAATAACATGTGAACACCTTCATAATGTATACTTTTAAAAAATGGTAACCCCCTAAATTACCATAAAACCATACTGATTGTATTCATGATCCCTTATTCCTTGTAGAATACTGGATATACTCTTTATATCAAAAAAAATGTTTTAAACTCCAACAAAGTGAGAATAAACAATCAATTAAGTAGTTTCAAGGTATTCATGAATATCTAATATAATTTTTCCAAATCAATCATATCTTATTCTGAAATCATTATCTCAATTTCAGAAACATATTAAGCAATATATTTCCCGCAACTGTATATTTTACAAAATGATTAACTTGAAACTTTGTCACTTTACTTTCTACCATAAAATCTATAATCCTTAATGAAAACGTATTACAATAAAATCATTATATAAAATATAATTTTTATAACATGTACATAATTAATTCAATACCCAAATGGCACAATTATATAATAACATCTTAAGAACAATATTCATTACTCTTCATTTGCAGTAGTATCATAACTTGATTATTATCCAATACCATCACTTGGGGTATAATGTGATTATTTGGACATTGATTCACGTAGTGTCCAAACTCTTTACAGATAAAGAATTGTACATTTGAAACCTTTTTCATACCCTTTCAATCACGTACTTGGTGTCCTTTTTCTCCACACTTATAAAAAACTCGCATTCCCTTCATGCATTTACCATGGTGATTCTTTCCATAGTAATAGCATTTGAGAAAATCCTTCTTTCCCCTCTAAACTTTATCCATCTTTCTCCCTACTATCCTATTCTTCTCTGGATTTTATTCAATGCCATATGACTCAATAAATTATTTAATTATCCTATTAACACAATATATTATTTCTTCATAGGATGAGAAAACATGGGAGACTATTTACCTTCTAAATTAATGCGTAAGACTATAAAAGATATGATCCTTCTTACTCTTTGGATCATGCATATTTCTAGAGTTCTCATTCCTTGTACTGGGCGCCATTTATAAATAATGGAATAAACTAGTTTATTTTATGAATCACAATGCATAATTCCTAACTTGTAAAATACCTAACGTAAAATGATAAGTTTATGAATATAATCTATAATAATTAAACAAATTGAGGAGGTATTTGCTCATAAATTCTTCATAATGGTTTTTAAAAAAATGTGAATTATTCTAAGCATATCCCCCGGGAGTGTCATAACAAAGAATGTAGAAAGGACCATTCTCATGTACCAGGACACCTAAGGTGAATCCCAAAAATTCTTGTCGATGTTTTCACTCATAGGTACATCTTTTCCAGAGCTGCCTCTACCTGCCCGTATCCAGACATGGATGTATTTCTACTAAAATTTACAAAATATCTACATTACCTAATGTATAGGGAGTTATTCTATACTAATCCTCAATGTTTATCAAATGGAAATTTTGTCTAATTAGAGTTTATCTAAATATATTTCCAAGGTTGTTGCTAAACATCCTCTGATACGAACTGTAAAGCCCCAACCCTAGAAGCCCGGAGTTGGTGCATTATTTTAATAAATTGGTATGATATCAAGGAATCAATTCCCGAAGGACTGATTGGTTTATAAGTCTTGGAAAATAGATTATATACATGACTGTTACATTACAATTTATAACATACAACACATCATAAATACTACTTCGATAATTACATTATTCCCTTAGCTTAACCCTTCATATCAACCATAATACACTTCTTGGAATCCTAGGAAATAAAAATATAAGAAATCGGTGAGCTCAGATGCTCAATAAGGGTAAATAATTTAGCAGAAGCTATAAAATCTTAAGGAAATATTTGTAATAAAAAAACCTTTTAAATACAAAAATTAACATAATATGGAAACAATAAATCAAACGCCACTATAAAAACATGCACATTGATATTCTACTAGTCGAATAATCACATGTAATAACTAATTTCATATTGACGGAATGCCTAATGCTGGAAATCATTACCACATAGTCAAGGCCTTGTTCCAAGACTACAAATAAAAATGTTGCCAAGGACTTGTGCTGAGACAGTAATTTTTCTCATGAGATCTAACAACGCATCGTGGGGCTATAGCGGTCCCCACCCATCACATACTAAGTCCTCTGCATTCATCATATGAAAATTTTGAAACATAACATAAAGGTTCATAATAAATCTAGCATACTAAATTTCCATACTTCAGCCATAAACCATGAAGGGTATAAAAATTGAACATCCATAGTCAAACATTTCATAACACATTAAATGCAATATGTAATATTATATTATAATAAATCAACCTCAATCCAAAATAATATCCACTAAAGGGTGTGGACATAGTTGAAAATTATGAGTAAAACTTTTTGAGAGAAATATACGTTTTTGTGAAATCATTTACAAGTAACAAAATTATATAGTAATTCATTTAAAATAGATTTTTGAATCAAAGTGTCCAATACCACTTTGAATCTTTTGAAAAGAATTAATATTTTAAATAAATCATTTCCATATAAATAAATCCTTAAAACTATTTTGAAAACATAGACATTAATGAGAAAGATTTAGAAGATTAAATATTTAAAACATTTAAAATGATTTTTTAGTTAAATATTACCTTAAATTAATAATTTTGGAAAATTCTTTTTATGAAACATGGACATGGATAATAAATATGTCCTAGAAAGTAATTACACATAAAAAATCTTGAATATAATGAGATTGAAGAGTTAACCCTTACATTATAATTCCCTTTGTTTGAGGGTACGTTTAACCTACTATATAATGACTATAGTATGTTATCAAATTATACCAGAACCATAATAATATTTATGATATTATAAATGATTCATTTATGACTTCATACTACCCATTTAATAATAATTTTCATGTTTAATTAACATTTCGGGTAATAATAACTTTTTTTATCGTACATGTTTTAACTTATAATTATTGATCATATCACTTAGATTATGATTTAAATACTTACACAATATAAAAGATGATTCATATATCATATATATTTTGAATATAAATATGTATAATTGATAGATATATGAAATGTAAATCATCGTTTATGGAGACGGTAGTCCGTACGTACCCATAAAAGTTGATTCTGTTTTCATATCGTATTGAACATAACTAAGTGAATAAGATATATGTAAATACATATACATATAAATATATATATATATATACAGTAGAATTATTATGTCATATACTACATTATTATTAATAATATATATTTTTATAATTATTATTCAATGGTGAACGTGGAAATGAATCTCATTGCGTCGTGGAGACGGTAAGTTGTACGTACACAAGAGCGATGATATCATTTCCTTAATGATTAAAAGGTGTGGAATTGGAAGGTCTATTAATTGTATAGAAACTTTTTTATTTTATTTTAATTATTTATATACATATTAGTCATCATTATATCCATCCAAATAACATAGTGGTGAATAAAAAATTACACCACGGCGTGGAGACAGTAAGCCATACATACGCATGCATGGTGACATTATCATTCATAGGATAGATAGAATAATGAATATAGTGGTTATATATTTATAATAACATCAAAATATATAGAATCTATTAAAGTTATTTTATTGGTTTGGAAATAAAAAATAAAGGGAAAGTGAAAGAAGAGTAGAACTTTGAAAGAGGTGATAAAATAATTACCTCTTCTTCGGGTGTTTCCATTTCATTTGAACAAAAAGTGATCTTTAAGAAGGATTTATGCTCTAGGGAAGGGATATAGGATAAATTTAGGGAATATGGGAGGATATTTGGTTTGGTTTTGGTGGATCCAAAAGGATTTGTAGGTGTGAATTTACGATAAGGGGAAGTGCCCTTTTAAAAGAGATGTGAGGGGCACTTTAGACAAATCTTAAAATATTAATTTTTTATTAACTTATGGTCGGTTTCTAATAGCTCCAAATTGATTTATTTTGAGTATAAGGTGGGTAGGGGTCGAAATAATTTTAACCAATATGTTTTAGACTAGTTTAGGTCACTATATTAACCTTATCTTTTAGATTTTACCCTTAGTTAAATAGTTTAACTTTTACCATGTCTTCTTGTATTTTTATATTACATGGTAAATAAAGATACAATAAAATGACCTAAGAACCTAAATTGGATCAATGATTACATATGTAACAATATCTGTATCATTTGGTTGAAATATATTTTTAGGTATATAATATCATTTTATAATATATTATTTGTTTTAAAAACTCATTTATGTCAATTTTGAAACAATTTATTATTCGGTTTTTGTGAAAGTCATAACATTTTGATTAATTCGAAAAAAATACATCTAATCAACCATAACATGTCATATTAAACTATAAAATTTGTTTACGGCATAAAAAGTTTCTATTTACATTTATTTTGATATTTATAATATCAATTATTTTAATCTCTCATTAATAAGGTAATTACTTCATCAACATTGTGTCCTAAATAAATTTAATTTTATAATGTCTAAAATTATAAATAAAATATGATTACGAGGGAAATATTTTCAGATTTAAAATTAATATTTATAGTCTAAATTATCTTATGTGTTACCATATATTAAAAATGGTTTAGTTATTAAACATTGAATTTAATACTTTTAACTCTTCTTTAAATAAAATAATATAAATGTCCTAATCTAACCCAAATGAATAAAAATGATCATTTTGTCCTAATATTGATTTTTTCAGAAATACTCTCATCTAATATAATTAGGACATGTGTTGGGGTAATTTTAATATTATTTTTACCTTTAATTTCCCTATTTACTTTTAACCATGGTAAATAAAATTCAAAAGTTACTATTCACCAAAAATTATTTTCATCTTATTGAACCACATTTTACATACTTATGTCAACCGTGTGTCTCATATTTTTGAAATTCAAGTCAGAAATGCAGTAACATTTCATTTTATGCATATTTTCAAATGTGCCTAGAAGCTGGGTAAGAGACGATTAAAAATTAAATAAACATTTATACATCAAATTTCTTATATAATTACTCCAATTAATTACATTGAACTATTATACGTAGTATGTATCTATTTTTACATTAAAATAAATTTAAATAAAAATTATAATTATTTAAATAAATGTCAGTTTTAAACAATAACACGGTGTTTTTCACTATTTATCAGAAATTGAATGTTTTAAGAAAAATTCCAAAAATTCACGCTAAGACAATTTTGATAATATGAATCCAAAAATGATATATGTTTTCAAAAATTCAAAAAATATGAGTTTAATAAATTAATTTAAAATTAATTCTCGTTGTCAAAACCAGATAGCGGGTTTTTGAGACGTAAAAACTATTAAAAGATTGATATGTTTTTATGTCCAATTTAAATGTAAAATTACTTTTAATGAATATAATTGTATTAAATGATAAAAATATAATTAAATTATACTTCAAATCAATTCAAATGAATAATTTATCACTATAAATTATTTTGATTAAAAAATTGGTCTTCAATTAAAATTTAGTATTTTTTACTATTCACAAAAATATGAAAGATATCAGAAGACACCAAAAATTGATCCAAACTAAATTTTTATTCCTTGATTCTAAAGAAAAATATTATTTGGTAAAATAAAATATATAAAAGAGTCAAATATTGTACTTAAAAACGGTTTTCCATTAACAGGCAGCAAAATTAAATTTTTTGAAAAATACTTCATTTAACTAAAATTTTGATTATGTTCTTATATTATTTTTAAAAGATAGAAAATATGAATGTTAAAATTATATATGGAGTATAAAAAATTCAAAATGTGGTTAATACTATTCATAACTGCTTCTTGAACGAAATTTTTGGTAAGTTTTGGTGCGCTCAAACTCAATGTTGCATGTAGCACAAGCTATTGGATTATATTAAAGAGATAACGTACTATGAAATCCTGGGGTGTTATATAGAGTGTTGTTCATCCAGAAATTATGATTCCACTTGAGTAAATATAAACCTTCTATGGATATTATGTGGTGGCCCTTTTATTTTTTAGTGGGTGATTATATTTTCTTATAGAAGACTCCTCGATTAGGGGATCTATGGAAGAAAGGAAAGATAACACTAAGATTTTTTATACAGTTCTATATTATCAATAATTTCTAGATAGTGGCCTAAAATTTTTATCTTCCCCCAAAATATAATTGTATGCATGATGTGTTCCATGTGTATTATAAATGTAGGTACAAGACCAATCTCTCACATGTTATTTAATGTGAGGACGTTGAGCCGGATCCTGATGCATCACTTCAAGAGTGCGTAGTGAGAATCATAAAATCAGGTTA